>JAVLUX010000222.1:1277500-1357500 GCA_032164185.1 Moxostoma hubbsi
TGTAGATTATGTGTATGTGTAGATTATGTGTTGTGTGTAGATTAAGTGTTATGTGTAGATTATGTGTTGTGTATAGATTAAGTGTTATGTGTAGATTATGTGTAGATAATGTGTTTTGTGTAGATTATGAGTTGTGTGTATCTGATGTGTAGATTATGTGTTATGGGTAGATTATGTGTTGTGTGTATCTGATGTGTAGATTATGTTTTTTGTGTAGATTATGTGTTGTGTGTATCTGATGTGTAGATTATGTGTTTTGTGTAGATTATGTGTTGTGTGTATCTGATGTGTAGATTATGTGTTATGGGTAGAATATGTGTTATGTGTAGATTATGTGTTACGTGTAGATTATGCGTTTTGTGTAGATTGTGTGTTATGTGTAGATTTTGTGTTATGTGTAGATTATGTGTAGGTTATGTGTTATGTGTAGATTATGTGTAGATTATGTGTTATGAGTAGCTGATGTGTAGATTATGTGTTATGTGTAGATTATGTGTTACGCGTAGATTATGTGTTTAGTGTAGATTGTGTGTTATGTGTAGATTTTGTGTTATGTGTAGATTATGTGTTATGTGTAGATTATGTGTTGTGTGTATCTGATGTGTAGATTATGTGTTATGAGTAGATTATGTGTTATGAGTAGATTATGTGTAGATTATGTGTTATGTGTAGATTATGTGTTATGTGTAGATTATGTGTTGGTGTAGCTGATGTGTAGATTATGTGTTATGTGTAGATTATGTGTTGTGTGTATCTGATGTGTAGATTATGTGTTATGAGTAGATTATGTGTAGATTATGTGTTATGTGTAGATTATGTGTTATGAGTAGATTATGTGTAGATTATGTGTTATGTGTAGATTATGTGTTGGTGTAGCTGATGTGTAGATTATATGTTATGTGTAGATTATGTGTTGGTGTAGCTGATGTGTAGATTATGTGTTATGTGTAAATTATGTGTTGTGTGTATCTGATGTGTAGATTATGTGTTATGAGTAGATTATGTGTAGATTATGTGTTATGTGTAGATTATGTGTTGGTGTAGCTGATGTGTAGATTATGTGTTATGTGTAGATTATGTGTTGGTGTAGCTGATGTGTAGATTATGTGTTATGTGTAGATTATGTGTTGTGTGTATCTGATGTGTAGATTATGTGTTATGAGTAGAATATGTTATGTGTAGATTATGTGTTACGTGTAGATTATGTGTTTTGTGTAGATTGTGTGTTATGTGTAGATTTTGTGTTATGTGTAGATTATGTGTTATGTGTATATTATGTGTTGTGTGTAGATTAGGTGTTATGAGTAGCTGATGTGTTATGTGTAGATTATGTGTAGATTTTGTGTTATGTGTAGATTATGTGTTATGTGTATATTATGTGTTGTGTGTAGATTAGGTGTTATGAGTAGCTGATGTGTTATGTGTAGATTATGTGTAGATTATGTGTTATGTGTAGATTATGTGTTATGAGTAGAATATGTTATGTGTAGATTGTGTTACGTGTAGATTATGTGTTTTGTGTAGATTGTGTGTTATGTGTAGATTTTGTGTTATGTGTAGATTATGTGTTATGTGTAGATTATGTGTTGTGTGTAGATTATGTGTTATGAGCAGCTGATGTGTTATGTGTAGATTATGTGTAGATTATGTGTTATGTGTAGATTATGTGTTATGAGTAGAATATGTTATGTGTGATTATGTGTTACGTGTAGATTATGTGTTTTGTGTAGATTGTGTGTTATGTGTAGATTTTGTGTTATGTGTAGATTATGTGTTATGTGTAGATTGTGCTGTGTGTAGATTATGTGTTATGAGTAGCTGATGTGTTATGTGTAGATTATGTGTATATTATGTGTTATGTGTAGATATGTGTTATGAGTAGATTATGTGTTATGTGTAGATTATGTGTATATTATCTGTTATGTGTAGATTATGTGTTATGAGTAGAATATGTTATGTGTAGATTGTGTTACGTGTAGATGATGTGTTATGTGTAGATTATGTGTTATGTGTAGATTTTGTGTTATGTGTAGATTATGTGTTGTGTGTAGATTATGTGTTATGTGTAGATTATGTGTTATATGTAGATTATGTGTTGTGTGTATCTGATGTGTAGATTATGTGTTATGTGTAGATTTTGTGTTACGTGTAGATTATGTGTTGTGTGTAGATTATGTGTTATGTGTAGATTATGTGTTGTGTGTATCTGATGTGTAGATTATGTGTTATGTGTAGATTATGTGTTATATGTAGATTATGTGTTGTGTGTATCTGATGTGTAGATTATGTGTTATGTGTAGATTATGTGTTATGTGTAGATTATGTGATGTGTGTATCTGATGTGTAGATTATGTGTTGTGTGTAGATTATGTGTTATGTGTAGATTATGTGTTATGAGTAGATTATGTGTAGATTATGTGTTATGTGTAGATTATGTGTTGTGTGTAGATTATGTGTTGTGTGTAGATTATGTGTTATGTGTAGATTATGTGTTATGTGTAGATTATGTGTTATGTGTTATGTGTAGATTGTGTTATGAGTAGATTATGTGTAGATTATGTGTTATGTGTAGATTATGTGTTGTGTGTAGATTATGTGTTGTGTGTAGATTGTTGTATGTAGATTATGTGTTGTGTGTATCTGATGTGTAGATTATGTTATATGTAGATTATGTGTTGTGTTATATGTAGATTATGTGTTGTGTGTATCTGATGTGTAGATTATGTGTTATGTGTAGATTATGTGTTATGTGTAGATTATGTGTTGTGTGTATCTGATGTGTAGATTATGTGTTATGTGTAGATTATGTGTTGTGTAGATTATGTGTTGTGTGTAGATTATGTGTTATGTGTAGATTATGTGTTATGAGTAGATTATGTGTAGATTATGTGTTATGTGTAGATTATGTGTTGTGTGTAGATTATGTGTTATGTGTAGATTATGTGTTGTGTGTAGATTATGTGTTGTGTGTATCTGATGTGTAGATAATGTGTTTCGTGTAGATTATGTGCTGTGTGTATCTGATGTGTAGATTATGTGTTATGGGTAGATTATGTGTTGTGTGTATCTGATGTGTAGATTATATGTTTTGTGTAGATTATGTGTTGTGTGTATGTGATGTGTAGATTATGTGTTTTGTGTAGATTATGTGTTGTGTGTATCTGACGTGTAGATTATGTGTTTTGTGTAGATTATGTGTTGTGTGTGTATCTGATGTGTAGATTATGTGTTATGGGTAGAATATGTGTTATGTGTAGATTATGTGTTACGTGTTGATTATGTGTTTTGTGTAGATTGTGTTGTGTGTAGATTTTGTGTTATGTGTAGATTATGTGTTATGTGTAGGTTATGTGTTTGTGTAGATTATGTGTAGATTATGTGTTATGAGTAGCTGATGTGTAGATTATGTGTTATGTGTAGATAATGTGTTACGTGTAGATTATGTGTTTTGTGTAGATTGTGTTATGTGTAGATTATGTGTTGTGTGTATCTGATGTGTAGATTATGTGTTATGTGTAGATTTTGTGTTATGAGTAGATTATGTGTAGATTATGTGTTATGTGTAGATTATGTGTTATGAGTAGATTATGTGTAGATTATGTATTGTGTGTAGATTATGTGTTATGTGTAGATTATGTGTAGATTATGTGTTGTGTGTAGATTATGTGTAGATTATGTGTTATGTGTAGATTATGTGTTATGAGTAGATTGTGTAGATTATGTGTCATGTGTAGATTATGTGTTTTGTGTAGATTGTGTGTTGTGTGTAGATTGTGTTATGTGTAGATTATGTGTTGTGTGTATCTGATGTGTAGATTATGTGTTATGTGTAGATTATGTGTTATGAGTAGATTATGTGTAGATTATGTGTTATGTGTAGATTATGTGTAGATTATGTGTAGATTATGTGTTATGAGTAGATTATGTGTAGATTATGTGTTATGTGTAGATTATGTGTTGGTGTAGCTGATGTGTAGATTATGTGTTATGTGTAGATTATGTGTTGTGTGTATCTGACGTGTATTTTATGTGTTATATGTCAATTCATTTTAAGCGTAAACTTTCTTCGCAATATTGCACCCTTTTTGGACGTGCTGGTGGGTCTATAGAGTTTAAGGGGTTCATAAGTGAAAAATTTAATTGCGTAACAACAAAAATGGAAGCATTGTTTATTTTACTAATGTACTGTAACTATTCATGATTTTCATGTTAGTTGCATTTTATTAATTGCATTTAGCAATCCTATCAGAACCGCGCTGAGACACATTCTCGGGTTGTGACCCACCTGTTGAGAAGCCCTGCTCTACAGAATGTGATTAACCACATATTTATTGCTCTTCTATTGCAGGTATGTGATCACGCTGAAGGCCCTGAGTTTGAGGAACTGTTCGATCACATTTCCTCCTCCTGACATCATTGTTCAGGGCCTGGCATAGATTCTCCACTACCTGTGCGGCATCATGGCAGAATGCTCACATTGAGGTGAGGCTGCCATCTGAAGGTGAAAAATACCTGACAGCAAAGTGTGTGTCGTGCCATCTGCGACTTTGCATAAAAAGGATGGCCTACTTAAAAAATAGCTCCTTGCCTGGTTCTGCTCGACTGCTGCGAGTCTGTTACCGTGGAAACGGCGTGTGCTGCTGGATTCTGTCACAGCATGACACTCACATGTTCAGTCCGATGACAGCGATCAATAAAACACAGCACGTGGTCAGATGTTATCTTGAACCAATTAGACTAGTAACTCAGCTATAATTGGATTATTGAGGAATGATGCTGAGATCTTAATTTGGTTTCAAATTAAAATGAAATTACAAACAGGAGTGTAGCTTGATTGCATAGGCAGCACTGGTGAACAGATTTGTCCTGAACTCTCTGAAGTGTGTTGTGTTATTTTAAGGATATTTCAACAACGATATACTATATTTAGAGTTCATAATGTCATTATAACCTTGTCATACTAATAATCAGAGTTGGGTAAGTTACTTAAAAATAGTAATCCATTACAAATAGCAAGTCATTTGTTTAAAAAATGTAATCAAGTTACTTTACTTGTTACTTAATTGCAAAAGTAATCACATTACTACGTTACTTTATGTTACTTTCTAAAACCCTTTTCCGCTCTATAAATTCAAAATAATGCCTCTTTTAAATGTAATGCATTCCACTACTTTTTTACTAAAAATGTATTTGATTACAGCAATGAAATACTTTGTAATTAGATTACAGCCAACACTGCTCATAATAAATAAACATATCTGAAATCAATATAGCCACTAGCCTCCTGAGACCCTGCGTCCACATGCATGCATTATATTTTGGATTTGCTAAAGTTTATGCATAATTTATTTAAATTTAAACCAACTGATCTCAGTTCAGTGCTCTGTGCTATCATTAAAGTCTTAAACATTCAGCGCAACGTTTTTCCTTATTTTTTTTATTTTATTTGACATTATATATCTCTGTTTGTACATAAGGCGGCTCTACTTTTGTTTTGCTCCCGATCATGTCGACTGTATCTGATAACATTTTTGTGTTGATACGACAAAGCAATCAAAAGTTCCAACATTACAAATATAATTGATCATAGTGTCCAAAAACATCTCCAAACAAATAAAAGATAATAATTGTACATAAGAACTAATTACACATGCAAACACAACAATGACTAAAGGTTTGCATAGCATGCAGACATGATTTTAGTCATGAGATTTCACAGAATGAGTTTCATTCTGTGTCATTTGAGTCATCATTGAGTCTGTGTCATGTATTTGGCGCCATCTCCTGGTGGTCATATGTAACATTGTGCTTCATGTGGATTATCTAATGATCAATACATCTGATTATCTTGTGTGTGGACTCGTTTGAAAGATAATCACTGACTCTAAATAATGACATGTGATATTATATGTTCAGTTTATGTTTCGTGAAGTTATAAGTGAAAATGTGGCATATAAGCAACACCAACATAATTGTCAAAGACATATATTTAGCCTCCTTCTTTGTGTTGGTACAACAAGGCGACGTTCCTTAGCCGACCGCAGGCTTCTGGTGGGGAATGTAGCTCTGCATAAATGTTTTTAGGTATGCTGGAGCAGACCCAGTGACTGTTCTGTATGCAGCATCAGGGCCTTGAATTTAATACGTGCATGAACCGGCAGCCAGTGGAGAGAGACAAAGAGTGGTGTAACATGTGCTCTCATTGGCTCATTAAAGACCAGATGTGCTGCTGCATTCTGGGTAATTTGCAGAGGTCTAATAGCACATGCCAGAAGGCCTGCAAAGAGAGCGTTACAGTAGTCCAGTCTAGAGATGACAAGTGACTGAACAAGCAGTTGTGTGGCATGTTCAGAGAGGAAGGGTCTGATCTTCCTGATGTTGAAGAGTGTAGAGATTATTTACAGGTTTTCAATATATTCTCAGACTTTTAGACTTCATGTGTGTGCATTTATGTGTACCTGGGGCTGTAGGTTTAGGAGGTATAGTAATGTTGAAATATCTGTTCAGAAATGGGCATATTGAGCTAATATTTACAGTTTACAGGCAAAGCATCAGACATTCAGAGCTGGAGCAGCACAGAGGAAACACAGACACAGAAGAACTGAAGGAGAAACAGCGTGCGTTTAAACAGAGACAGCCGTTCATTCAGTAGCTTCACTATTTCACGACTTTGGAGTGAAAAACAACTACAAGCGAGCGCTGCTACTGTCTGTGAGTGCTGTAACTGAGACCGGCGAGCTGATTGCGGTGTGGCGAGGGGTATCACAGCTCTAATGTGTGTGTGATTGTACTGCGAGATCCAGATAGACTGAATATGATCCTCTCACAGTCTCAGAGAAAACACTGCTGTGCTGTGTGAAATCTGATAAAAGACTGGAAGTAAACTTTTAATTGTGCTTATCGGTGTATTTAAGGAGTAGCGATATAGTGAAATTAATTTAAGATAACATTGTCTAAACTCTTAAAGAACCAGATCAGCCAAAGATTCAAATCATCGTTTAGCATGGGGGGAAAAAAGGAGATGTTTGACAGAATGTTCATGCTGCTCTTTTACAATGATAACTGGGGGCTGTCAAGCTCCATAAAGGGTTAAACACCATAAATATATCATTGAAGTTTAAAGGTGCTTTAAATATGTCCACGGGCCCAGTCTCTGACACTGTCCACCTGTCAATCATTGTGTGTGTTCTCATAGTGTTGTAGTTGCAGAGAATTATTGAGGCTTAATGCCATTGTTATGCCATGTTGTTCATAGCAGTTGCCAGATGAGGGCGCTGTTTCTCCACTGTTGTTTCTGCACAATGTCGGCCTCATTAAAGCTCATTAAGTATCTTTGGTGGGCAGGGTTTTGGGAAGAGGAGAGTGGCTAATCCAACAGCTCAAAATGGGGTTTAATCTGTACACATTAAAATACTGTTTCAACAGTATAGACACAAGACATAAACAATATGTGCGTTAACGTGATTTTACTGTCATTAAATCACGCACTGACCACATCTGTGTGAAGATAGAGACAATTATACTACTCTGTTGCCATGACGACATAACGCTGCGATCCACATAATCCAGCATGAATATGATGATTTAAACATCTTTACAGCTCAAACAATACATCCGTTTAAACAGGAGAATTAATGTAAGTGCTTTTATAACATTATAAGCATCACACTTCTGTCTTTAAACCCTCCAAGAATTATAAAATATTTAAACGGTTACGAGATGGTGAAAATGAATGTCACTGACATCAAACATGACGTGACACTATATTTAAACTAGCATGAACGTGCATGAGATTTGAGAGCAACAATATACTGTAAATTGTCGTTTTTTTCTCACACTATGCTATCGAATTACTTTAGGAGACTTGGAATATAACATACAATATGATTTACTTTTATTGTTTGTTTGTTTTTTAGCTTGAACGCCCCTGCTCACTAAATTCTGTCATCGTATGGATAAGTGTAGATTGCAGATTCTTCAAAATATCTCCTTTTGTTTTAGAAAGTAAGTCATATCCCATATATGGCTTAATTTGAACAAGAGTGAGTACTGTAAATGATGACTAAATTTCATCATTGATATCCGTTTAAAGGGACAGTACACCCAAAACTGTAAATTAAATAAGTAAACTGAATTTACACATCGGGGTGAACTGTCCCTTAAAGTGTGTGTATGTAGTATAGTTTAGTACAGTTTTATTCCTGTACTTTATTAAACACACACTGCTGGCATGTTCATGTGTACTCTAGAGCCTGTGAGAAACCAGGACAGAGTCTCACAGCAGCGCCGGTGCAGGAAAGTACTGGAACATCCACAGACGAGATGAGAGAGACGAGGATCAGCCCAATAAACATCTCCAGTCAATCTCCGTCTGCACGGCCCTGAAGACAGACTGAACTATGTGGACAGTGAGAGCACTAATGAAGGCTTCATTATGATGCTTTAAATGCATTTACAGTTGTTGTGCTCATGTGTTGCTGTAGGGTTATTTGTAAGATGAATTGCTCATTTCTACAGTGTATGTTCAGTTGTTTTAGTGTTGTGTAGTATGTTCCCCTGTGCTGCTGACACATCTCACGGGTCATCAGCGAGAGGAAGTACTCTCAGATTCCAGGTAATAGAGGACAGGTATATTTGGTCTGGGAAGAGGGAGGAATCGGGTCTTTCAGGTGAAACTCTCTTTTTATTAAATGTGTATTTATAGTGACATCTAGTGGTGCATTGTGTAATTCACAAGAACAGAAGCGTGTGATGATTCACAGCATCATTGGCAGTTAATAGTGACTTTTTACAGTTTCTTAATGCAAAATACAATTAAATGTGGCCAGGACATGTTCTAGACATGTCTCAGGGTTCAAAGGCACATCTTAAGGAAAAGTGTATCAAGATATTAAATTAAATGTCTTTTTATTGAAAATGGATGATCAAGGGAATAATAACGGAAGGTTGTTTTGATTAAAGAAAGCGGCGAGGGAGACTTTTGCACCACACACGGGCCCCCGGGGGTGTTACAGTGAAATCGTGTGAGTATAGGGACAATATTTATAGTTAATTATTATTTAAATTAGCATTTCAGAAAAGAGTTAACAATTTTCTGTTCATTTCAACCACATTTGGCATTTTATAACATCTCTAGTATTCTATAAAGAAATGAATCTCCGTTGTGATTGGATCAGACAATGTGAGCCCACTTTGAACATTGTTCAGAATTATCTTTTCATCCCACTATTATGCAAATTTCACCTTTACATGTTTGTAGATAAATGTGAGTCTGCATTGTGTGTACACAAACACCCTACAATGTTAAAAGTCTTTCTTATATTTCTATTCATCATAAACAGTGTGTCAGAATGAACGCTTTTCATTTCTGCTCTAAAATGATGTCGCGTTAGATCAGGCCACGCCCACGACTGGTGACAGTCTCCGCCCTATTATCATAGCTCCTCCCCTGAGTGATGGACACACAGTCCTGGAGCAGATACAGTGAGGAGAATAATGTCTCAGCTTTGTAAGCATCATAAATATGGGTTGTGAGCTGTAAAGGCACAGCCCTCTTCCGGAAAGGGGGCGGGGAGCAGCAGCTCATTTGCATTTAAAGAGACACACAAGAAATCAGCGTGTTTTTGTTTCCACCCAAAAAGAGGCATTTATAACATGTAATATAACATGGTGTAATAAATGATCCGTGGGGTATTATGAACTGAAACTTCAGACACATTCTGGGACACTCCCACTGCAGAGGACGGGCTTTTTACCCCAAATCCTATATTTTCACTTATTGACAGTTATTACAATTTTTATTTATTTAAAGTTGCTGTAAGTGATTTCAGGCGTTCTACTTTCACAAGACTGAGCTGTTGGATTAGCCACGCCCCCTCTTTCCAAAACCCCGCCCTCCAAAGATACCAAATTAGCTTTATTGAGGCTGACATGCAGAAACGTTGTTAAAAACAACAGTGGTGAAACAGCGCCCATAATGATTGACAGGTTGAAAGCGAAATTGATCGCAGACACATTTTTAGTCTAGAACTGTCACAGAGAACGGCGAGATATCTCACAACACTTATTTCAGTAATATCGTTCAGGGAGTGTGACATTTTTTGCTGACAAAACCGCTTACAGCAACTTCAATCACCTTTAATTAAACAGTATTTTATCTCAAAATAAATGTGATAATTTCAGGGAATTTCATTAGTTACATACATTTGCATAATTTCAAAAATTATTTAATATTAGTTCAAATGACCTCAAAATCAGACTTTATACAGTGATCACAACGATCTCATGGGTCAGGAATATTGCTGCAGTATATAGTGACACACACGTCTTTAGGAAACTCTGTAGTAGGCTTCTTATATATTTTATTTATTTATTTTTTGCTATTTAGTGTTTTGGGAGAAAATAAAACAAAACCAAAAGTGCCCCGTTGTACCTTATTTGGGTGGTGTAACCTGCACTCAAGACTTTCACTCACTGTTACTCGTGTGTATAGTAAAGTGACAATATAGATTAGATTTAAGGAAATGCATTCCTCACGTAACTAACATCACCAGTATACTGTGCTAACAAACCACAGGACTGGTACAGGGGCACCCAGTGTTCTTCAGTTCCCAAAATAATCCCTCTAATCATTCCTCAAAAATACTGTTAATGGGATCCTTAAAGGGACAGTACACCCAAAAATGAAAATCCTCTCATCATTTCCTCACCCTCATGCCATCACATGTGTGTGACTTTCTTTCTTCTGCAGAACACAAATGAAGATATATATTTCAGCTGTGTAGGTCCATACAATGCAAGTGAATGGTGACTGGAACTTTGAAGCTCCAAAAAGCACATAAAGGCAGCATAAAAGTAATAATGCACCGTAGCCATTAGCTGGTCATCACTCGTCTGGATATATATCCTTACAGTTCCTAGATTTATCTTAAAAAGACGTGATCAGAATATACACCCAGCTGAAAGTTGTTGTTTTGGTCTTATCATTCTGGCTATGTATCCCTTCTTTTCTTACCAAGCGCTCTGATGCCCACAGATTTTAGCATTATACAACTGGTTACCATTTAAAAACACAAACAACTAGTTTATAAAGCATTTAAACTTGATAGTTTATACCAAACTATAACTACTACACATAACTTTATGTAGTATTTAGTAATACTCTTACCTCCACTGCACCAGCAGATTAAATGTTTTGTTCTGTGTCTCCAAACAACACTATAAATTCTCCTCCCTGCCCAGTAGGTGGCGATATGCACGAAGAATGCAAATCGCTAAAAACAAAAGAAGTTAAAGTGTAGATTTATAGTAAAAAATGACTTAAATATTGATCTGTTTCTCACCCACACCTATCATATCTCTTCTGAAGACATGGATTAATCCACTGGAGTCTTATGTGTAAGTGAAAGTGTAGATTTATAGTAGAAAATGACTTAAATATTGATCTGTTTCTCACCTACACCTATCATATCACTTTCGAAGACATGGATTAATCCACTGGAGTCTTATGTGAAAGTGAAAGTGTAGATTTATTGTAGAAAATGACTTAAATATTGATCTGTTTCTCACCCACACCTATCATATCACTTCTGAAGACATGGATTAAACCACTGGAGTCTTATGTGAAAGTTAAAGTGTAGATTTATTGTAGAAAATAACTTAAATATTGATCTGTTTCTCACCCACACCTATTATAGCGCTTCTGAAGATGTGGATTAAACCACTGGAGTCTTATGTGAAAGTGAAAGTGTAGATTTATAGTAAAACAGGACTTAAATATTGATCTGTTTCTCACCCACACCTATCATATCTCTTCTGAAGACATGGATTAAACCACTGGTGTCTTATGTGAAAGTGAAAGTGTAGATTTATAGTAGAAAATGACTTAAATATTGATCTGTTTCTCACCCACACCTATCATATCACTTCTGAAGACATGGATTAAACCACTGGAGTCATATGTGAAAGTGAAAGTGTAGATTTATAGTAGAAAATGACTTAAATATTGATCTGTTTCTCACCCACGCATATCATATCACTTCTGAAGACGTGGATTAAACCACCGAGTCGTATTATTACTTCTATGTTACATTTATGTGCTTTTGGGAGCTTCAAAGTTCTGGTCACCATTCACTTGCATTGTATGGACCTACAGAGCTGAAATATTCTAAAAATCTTCATTTGTGTTCTGCTGACGAAAGAAAGTCACACATCTGGTATGACATGAGGGTGAGTAAATGATGACAGAATTGACATTTTTGGGTGTACTGTCCCTTTAAGCATTGGCTGGCATGTGGTACAGTAGGTGTATGTGAAAATGATGTGATAGACAGCTTACCTTTACCCTTAGGGCAGAATGTGAGCTCGGCTGATGGGGCAGATGATGAAGGAAAGTCTCGGTGTGTCCTGCAGAATCGTACATAATTGGCCTTGAAGGAACAAGAACTGAGGAAAGAGACGATTCACAGGCATCACTTGAGAAATGTCCCAAAGACAAACGTACACAATCTACAAATAACACACAACAACTGCACAACAGCATAAAGAGATTTAGCACTTGTACAGAAGTGTTTCAAATATGAGCTCAGTGTTTTGAATGGCATCACAGCTCCTAATGGAGCTGACACAAACACCAGCAGGTGGCGCTGCTTTCATCCTCATCGTTCATCTTTATGGTTTATGTCCACATGAATCAGTCAGCCATTTTAAAGGCCTAGTGTACTATTGATAATTGGTGCCTTGTAAACTGTTGATTACATTGATCAAGTATTAATGCATGTGTGGGCATCTTACCAGCCCTCTTACCAGCCTTTACCACCAACCAGTTGTGTGAAACCATGAAATATCGCACATTCAAATTCTGAATCATTTACCATAATATTTTAAAGGCTACATGTGTCACCACTATATATATACATTAGTGCCGTGTTGATACAGGCAAATATCGATATATAATGAGCTCACCAAGAGACAGAAATGGGATGTTTCGAGCTAGTCTTCACCGGCATCAGTATATAAACTAAATATACCCAAATGAATTGAAATTGGCATTTGAACTGATTCGTTGTGATCTACTGCAATATATCAAACCGTAACATGTGTAGTGCAATATGTACTGTATCATGAGGTGCCAGGCGATGCCCAGCCTGGCATATATATATATATGAGTATAATTTGGTGGAGGATCGTGATGATCTGGGGGTGCTTCAGCTGGCATCAAGCCATCAATCAAAGACGAGATGCTAACAGCAATGTGAAAGACTGGCAGAGGGCATCCCAACACCAATGTGAAAGACTGGCAGAGGGCACGCCAACAGCAATGTGAAAGACTGGCAGAGGGCACGCCAACAGCAAAGTGAAAGACTGGCAGAGGGCATCCCAACAGCAATGTGAAAGACTGGCAGAGGGCATCCCAACAGCAATGTGCAAGACTGGCAGAGGGCATGCCAACAGCAATGTGAAAGACTGGCAGAGGGCATCCCAACAGCAATGTACAAGACTGGCAGAGGGCCTCCCAACAGCAATGTGAAAGACTGGCAGAGGGCATCCCAACAGCAATGTGAAAGACTGGCAGAGGGCATCCTGGCAGAGGGCATGCCAACAGCAATGTGCAAGACTGGCAGAGGGCATCCTGGCAGAGGGCATGCCAACAGCAATGTGCAAGACTGGCAGAGGGCATCCCAACAGCAATGTGAAAGACTGGCAGAGGGCATCCTGGCAGAGGGCATGCCAACAGCAATGTGAAAGACTGGCAGAGGGCATCCCAACAGCAATGTGCAAGACTGGCAGAGGGCATCCCAACAGCAATGTGAAAGACTGGCAGAGGGCACGCCAACAGCAATGTGCAAGACTGGCAGAGGGCATGCCAACAGCAATGTGCAAGACTGGCAGAGGGCATGCCAACAGCAATGTGCAAGACTGGCAGAGGGCCTGCCAACAGCAATGTGGAAGACTGGCAGAGGGCATGCCAACACACATGACAGCTGTGATTGACAGTCAGGAATATTCCAGCAATTATTGATTTCTGAAGTCTCAGTTAAAACATGAATATTGTGTTGATTAATGATGAATATGAACTGGTTATTTGAGCAGTTGTTATTTTCTGCAGATAAATGCTCTAAATGACCATATTTTTATTTGTAATTTGGCAGAAATGTTTTCCACATCTGTATATATATATATAAATATACATTTAAAATAGATGAGTTTGGTGTATATCTAATATGTTGTAAGTAAATATAGATGCTATTATTGGTGATTATATATTAAAATGGATGAGGTTTATGTGTATGCTGTTCGTGTACTCTGAATGGCAAATGTCGAATATATATATTTGCATCTCTAACAAGCACAGAGGGTTTTCTCGCCTGTCGGTGGTGATGTCACTGCGGACGGATCCGGTGTAATCGTGTCGGTGGAGTTGATGGCGTCATTCCGCGTCCTGCCGGAGCTTCCCGAGCGCGCTGAAGGAACGGAGTAGCAGTGAAGGCCGACGTGAGCGTGCCTCTGGCGGCCGGGATCGAGCGACGCCAAGCCGGACACCTGAGCTAGGAAAACATGGAGGCTGTAGCGGAGGAGCTGCAGGCCGGCTCCCGTATCCCGGTGACCGTCGATCAGATCTTGAACGACACGTTGGTGGTGACGCTCACGTACCGAGAGAGAAACTACACGGGCATCTTACTTGACTGCGACAGAAAGTGAGTCGCATTTCTTTGTGTTTTAGGGGGAAATGGACATTAGTGATGTCCGGCCTAACAGCAGGCCATATGTGGACAGTTAGGCCTTTAAATGAGACAATGAGAAGCACACAAACCATCAACATCAAACACTAGAAACGCGTTTGTGCCTTTAAATCAAGACTTCTGAGTCCGATTGAGGGATGTTAACACATATATTACAGTAGATGTTTAATGAGAGCTCTGTATAACCTGCTGAAGGTGTTTGTGCTCTGTGAAACATTGATGTGTTTTCATGCGCGGATACAATGTATCATCGAGCATTACTGAAACATGTTACAATGTCTCACATCTGTCACAGGGAATTACACGAGCATCATTATGATAGTCAGGGCCAGCTGGCATTGTTGTAGCTTGTGATGGATATCTGAATATAAATTGAGTTTAAAGGTCAAATATTTCATGTTGAAAATACATGTTTATTCATTTAAAGAGTTACTGCATTTATAATGGGAGAATTGGCTGAATAACACTTGCAAGTATTATTATTTATTTTTTTAAGGATTAAAATTAGGCCTTTCAATGGTAACATGTTCCCCATTGCTGAGCCACCCACACATGGCATTTATGAAATCATGTTAATAAATAATACATGTATATTTAGACCAGTCGGTCAATGGCTCAACATTAGCGCGGGTCATTTTTCAGGTTTATGGGGCTTTATTTACACTGATGAGGTGTCACTCAATTAAACAAATCTTTCATTAAACATCTAGACTATTACATCAGTTAATAATATAAAATGACAATATTATATTTGCCTAAATATCATCGCTTCAGAGTGTTTATCACATGGATGTGCTTGTCACAGTGAGGTATTTATAGAGCAAGTGGATCAGATTATGTCACTTTTACTTCATAGAGATCCCTGTAAAGTGCTTATGAAAGAAAACTGCTTAAACCGTGGAAAGCCAAAGTATTTGATAACGTTTCGGGAATTGTGTCCATTTTTCTTCCTAGTTAACGTTTGGCTGGATCTGAAATCACTTTTCTACATGCCATCCCTGCCAAGTCATTATGTGTCACGTCCTGCTCGGAATATTCTTGAGTATGTGGGTCACTTTGTATCAAGCTCAGAGGAATGTCTGAAGAACTAATAATGCTGAAAAAGTTGTCTTGCTTTCCATTTAAAATGATCTAAAAATCCTTAAAACAAGCAACATTTACTTGAGAAGCAACATATCAGATATTTAGACTTGCATTAAGAGAATGAATCTTAAATATAAGAGTATTTTATATATAAATGTATTTTAAATATAAGTGTATTTTTCACTTATACATCTGTGAGTGCAGTAAAGACAGAATATACATATATTCAACATCTATTCTCTAAAAGCGTGTCTATATATCTTATTAGCTGCTTCTCATGTGAATGCATCTGTATTAAAGGATTTTTAGATATTTTAAAATATTTGTATTTAATAACATTCTCAGATAACAATTGTTGCTTCTGCAGTTTAGCTGCTAAAGTAAATGTTCGTTGTTTTAAATGAGATTTAGATATTTATATGTATATTGTTGGCGTGTATAATGGGGTGAAGACTCGCTCACCTTTCTGTTCACTTCAATGCATCTGTAAATTAAACTCAATCTTATTAATAAAGCGGCCTATTGGCAATGGTCTTCACGAAAGAAACACACAGTGACACACATATTATGATTCGATAAGTCTCGAGTCATCATGTTATAGTCTGGCTGCATTAAGCGTGTGTGCTCGGTCTCTGTCCCGTGACAGAGTTTCGATCTCTCCCCCTTAGATCGGGACACTTTACGTGACTCATACGAAAGAAGTTCCGAGTGCCGAGGAGTTTGTAGTTATTGACATGATCTACTTCCTTATTATTGTATCTATAATAAAGCTATAACGCATAAAAAATAACTAAATTAAATTAAAGATGTAACGCCGTGGTGTTTCCTTTAAAGACGCAACAACGAACATTTTTGTCGACTATTATTTTTGTCAATGTTGTCTAAAATGTCGACTAATAATTTCAGGTCTAGTTTCAACATTATTTGTACTTCAGACGTTCCTCTTTTAAAAAACATTAAGTATCATCTGAATGCAAAGTGACCCACTGACAATGGGTCAAATTCAACATTTTGCACACGGAGCCACATTGAAAGCCCGATATCTCTGGGACTGAATCACAAAGGGCCGTATAAATGTAAACAACAAAAGAAAAGTTTGTTCATAACCAGAATCTAAAAGGATATTAGGATGTCTTTAATACTTCTTGAGTTACAGGCAAGCAAACTTTGGAAAAAGAACACGAAAAGTGCTTTTTTTCCCATTTTTGAACTGTCACCATTGGTATATAATTAAACAAGGATTGCTGAAGTCAACTGATATTAGTTACAGACCTCCCGATCTCTGTGTACAACTAAAATAATGATGCTGACACCTTTTATAAAGTAATTTTTTTGATCTGTTGTTTTGCTCCAAAATCATTGGTGAAAATGTTAGTTTTGACCCAACTCTGCAAAATAGTGGATTACTCAGTAAATATTCATCCATGGCATTTAATATGGCATTTATGTATTTCATTCACCAGACAAAAATTTAATAAAAACAATTGTACATTTTGAGGTGGGGACCTCTGGTTGTGTTGACTCTGAATGTCCCATTTATGGCTTCAGAAAGAATCCTTTTATTTATTTATTCATTTAAGTAAACAGTGTGCCGTGTACACTGCACAGTATTCAGTCCACAGTATTCCAAGCCTTGAAGTGTTTAATTTACTGCAATAAAAATCACATTTTAAACTAGAATAGATCCAGTCATTAACCATCATCAGTCATTAACATTTATGCTATTATAAATGTGCTAATTATGCCATTCAATGTTTTCTCCAGCTTACATAGCTTTAGATTTTATGTATCAATACTAGGCTGTGGTGTAGGCCTGTTGATATTATTGTTGAGTATAGTATCTTCAGGGGTGGGCGTTATATTTTTCATCAAACATCTCAAATGAGTGTTTATTGCCCGAGGGCTCGCTGTACCCACAGGATTTCCTTCTAAGGTTTAATTGATAATCCCGGCACAATCAGATTTCAGGGCTGATGCAAAAACAAGCAAATCTCTTGGCCCTCTCACCATGTCCCGGTAGGTTATGGGATTGTTTTTGTTCAGTGAGACAGGAGTTGGGGGGGGGGGGGGGGGGCTGTCCGTTTGTCTCTTTGTCTATGATTTCTAACCTCACACCGCCATAGAGCTCGCTGCATTAGCTCAGGATGCTTTATTCATGTACACCTGGTCACCATCGTGTCCCCGCACATCTCACGGCTCCTCTGTAATATGGGACCTGGCTAATTTATTTCTAAAGCATAAACCTTTAAGCTCGACTTGTTGTTCTAAATGGTGTGTGTGGTCCATTTGCTCCAAGCAAATAACATTTCTCACCTTCTTGCTCTAAATTTTAAATAGCCAGACGAATCTCACAAAACAATAACATGTCACATTTAAACCGAAAAACAACAGAGAGAAATACGAAATTGTATTCTGTGCAAAGAAGATGAACCCTGTTTTGCATTGTGACACTATTTTCATAACAATTAAGAACATTTATATTACTATAATAAAATAAGAAAAGGTTGGGAATTGATACAGATTTTTCGATTGAACTCTCTGAACATTGACCAGTCAGTGGATAATCACAGATATTTTGTGTCGCAAAGCATGAAATTCGGCCACACGTCCGAGTGTGTTACTCACATTCTAGTGGGTTGCGCATAGGGTGAAAGATCAATCCTAGGATTTTAAGAATCTATTTTGGGATGGTTTAAATGAAGATTGTGAGTAATTGAACAATCTATGTTTTTAGCCAGCCCTAGGAAACAATAGGAATATATATATATATATATATGAGTTAATGAGTTACCATTGAGAATAATTAATCATTTAATAAAACAACCAGACACATCCCTGTTGTAGGAATTTGGGTGGAAATGTGCTAAATTACTATTAAAATGATTTAACAATGTATAAAATCTTTATGGTTCTAAATAGCCTATAAAAAGCCTATTTATGCTACATAAAAAATGCATTTCTTTGTTTTAAAATGTGACCGGTACATGTTTTCGTGAGATTCTTCCTTCCGCATTTACATTGTGAGGATGGCCCAATTTCTCAGAGAAATCTGCACCGATAAGAGTTTTGAAGAGGGATTTTTGTAGGGGTTTTAAAGGTTAGAGGATAAACATTGGTGTGGTTAAGTGTTGCATGGTATGACTGGTTCACAAACTTGTTTTTCTGGGGAAGAGTCTGCTTGACATTGGAAATATTACTCTTGTGAGTTCATTTGCCTTTCTTGAATGTCATAAAACAGTGTTAAATACAAATATATTTAAAGGATTATTGACACTCATGCTAGTTCAGTTAGAAATGATCAGGAAGCTAATGTGCCCATTGTGACAGTGTAAGGAAGTGGCACAGTTTTGGGTAATTATCATCCATTACTCTAGTTATATGTGTCACTGGGAGTGTCCAATATTGGCCCTTATGTTTCCCACATGTTTCTATCCTGTAGGACCGGGCTGTTTTGCCTCCCAGATGTTGTTGGAAAGTCAGACGAGAGCCTTGTATTGAGACCAGACTGTGAAATCTCAAGTGAAGAGCCTTCTTTGAAACCCCCTAGTCAACCTATGCCACGACCAAAAGATGAGAACACTGAGCCGGAGACGGCACCTCCTGCCCCTGTACCCATCCCAGTGCAACCGGGCCAGCCAACATACCCTCCGTACTTTGAGGGTGCCCCTTTCCCCCAACCCATGTGGGTCCGCCACACCTACAATCAATGGGTTCCTCAACCGCCACCTCGTCCAATCAAGAGAAAGAAGAGGCGAGGTCGGGAACCAGGTAGGATGACCATGAGCACGATCAGACTGCGACCTCGGCAGGTGTTGTGCGAGAAATGTAAGAACACGATAAACAGCGACGAGGACAGCAAAGATGGGCCGACAGCGCCCAAGACGTCCCGGAAGGAGAATGCTCCTGAAGCAGACGAGGACACTAAAGCCGTCCCTGGCAAGAGTCTGAGAAAAGACGATGGGGACAACACTAAAGAGGCCAAAAGGAGAGAGGACTCGACGGTCTACGACAGCAAACGGTTTAGGAAGGACAAGAAGGAAGATGAGAAGTATCCTGGAGGTGACGTCATCCCTCACAGTCCCGTCATTAAGATCTCCTACAGCACTCCGCAAGGTAAAGGTGAAGTGATCAAGATCCCAGCAAGAGTTCACGGTTCTGTCAAACCCTTCTGCCCGAAGCAGTTATTGCAGAATGGACACCGAGAACGAGATTCTTCTAAGGAAGCCGCAAAACAGATGAAGCCCTCCATGGACTCCATCCGAACTGGCCTTACCATTTCCATTCCCAAACTCAAGCTCCCAAAGCTAAGTGGTCCGGATGCCCCATCGCCAAAGATACACGTAAGATCGAGGGATGACGGAGCGGAGCAAGTGTCTTTGTATGAGGCAGAACTAGTGGGTGGTACACGTCGAAATCTTCCCAGAGATCCCAACTCTCAGTGTGAGGATGGTGGTGAGAACCCACTAGAACTTTGGTCAGGAAACTGTGAAGAGGAAGTCGAACGTCACGGCGACCTGACTTTACTCATTAACTTCCGCAAGAGAAAGGCGGACTCGTCAAGCCTCTCCGTGTGCAGCAGTGACAGTCTGGATGAGTCGAAGTCCTTCAGTTCAGATGGCACGTCCCCAGAACTGTCCGATCTTGCCCCGGGCGACGAGCTCTCCGTGTCGTCGTCCTCTCAAGGGGAGAGTAAGACCGTTCCACCTCTAACTGTTCGACTGCACACTCGCAGCATGACTAAATGTGTGACCGAGGACGGTCACGCGGTGACAGTTGGTGATGTCATTTGGGGTAAGATTCACGGTTTCCCTTGGTGGCCCGCACGGATACTCAGTATTAGCGGTACTCGTAGAGAAGACGGAAAGGGTGATGCACCTTGGCCCGAAGCGAAAGTGTCCTGGTTCGGCTCGCCCACCACCTCCGAACTCTCGGTTGCCAAACTGTCACCTTTCCTTGAGTTCTTCCGGTCACGTTTCAACCGCAAAAAGAAAGGGATGTACCGGCGTGCCATTATGGAGGCGGCCAAGGCCGTGGGACACATGAGTGCAGAAATCACATCTCTACTTGCTCACTGTGAAACTTAGGTGAGTTTCTTTCCTTTCCTTGCTTTGTGTAAGACTGAAACTTACTGTCTTCAGGAGTAGTTCACCCAAAAGTAGAAATCATTCACTCTCCTTCATGTCCTCCAAACCCGTCAGACTTTCTTCTGTGGTACACTAAAGGGCTTGTTACAGACATGTTGGCATGAGTAGTGCAGAATAATGTTTAATTATTATTTCTCTTAATATATATGAAGTTTTGAAATGATTAGGCTTTATATTTTAAAGACTTTTTGTCCACCATCTCTGAGTCCGTTGGTGTTGTCAATTGGCCAAATTAGGACCACTTTAGACCCTCAAGACTGTTATTCTGTCATATCATTCAATATTAGATATTTTGGCATTTTTTATGAAAAGGTGCATTTTGTTCAGGTCAAATGGTGTAACCCTAAGGAAACTACTTGATGTTTTTGATTCGCATTAAAAAAAAATCATCCATCAATTTTCAACCGCTTATCTGAAGTCGGGTCGCGGGGGCAGCAGCTCCAGCAGGGGGCCCCAAACTTCTCTATCCCGAGCCACATTAACCAGCTCTGACTGGGGGACCCCGAGGCGTTCCCAGGCCAGTGTGGAGATGTAATCTCTCCACCTAGTCCTGGGTCTTCCCCGAGGCCTCATCCCAGCTGGACGTGCGTGAAACACCTCGCAAGGGAGGCTCCCATGGGGCATACATCGTGACCCCATCCTTCATGACCATAGGTGAGGGTAGGAACGAAAATTGACCGGTAGATCGAGAGCTTTGCCTTCCGGCTCAGCTCTTGTTTCGCGACAACGGTGCGATAGAGCGAATGTAATACCGCCCCCGCTGCCCCGATTCTCCGGCCAACCTCCTGCTTCATTGTCCCCTCACTCGTGAACAAGACCCCGAGATATTACTCCTTCACTTGGGGCAACACCTCCTTCCCTACCCGGAGTGCCACTACATCGTTACATTTCCTGCTGAGAACCATGGCCTCAGATTTGGAGGTGCTAATCCTCATAAAATAAAAAAACATGATATTTGTAAAAGAAAATCACCTGTTTAAACTTTATTATTATTATTATTATTATTATTATTATTATTATTTATTTTTATTAATGATTCATTTGCATACACATGTATGCAAGGAAAGTATTTTAATACCTATTGCACCATATTTTAAAGCCATTTTAATTATTTATTAAATAAAATGCTGAAGAATATTTTTCAAAACTCAAATTATACTTCTTAAGGTTTCGAATATAGCATGTGAGTCATATGGACGACTTTCGTGATACTTAAAAGCGAGACGTCCCGTGGACACTGTATGTTTACATTGTATTGAAAAGAGCAGTGCGAATATTCTTCTAAACATTTTCATTTGTGTTCGATCAGAGAAATTCAAACGAGTTAACACTAAAAGACAATGAGTAAATAAATGGTCATTTTAATTTTGGGTGAACTGTTAATTTACATTTTTGAATCGGTGATTCCCTGGAACAAACACACCTGTGATTGATTGTAGTAGACTTGCTTTCTCAGTTGAGCCTCATTCTCCGTTAATTCCCATGGCCTCAGTTTCTATGGAGATTGCTAGTCGCTTCGTGTTTACAGAGGGTAAGATGCCGTCTTAGTTCAATATTTGCTCAAGTTTACAAGCTGCTCCCTCTGCAAGTGTTTGGACTGAATCTCCCTACAGCCATTTTTACTGTGCTGTGTGTGACTGCATGTCTGTGGGCCGTAAAACACCAAAACAGACCCGAACTTTACAGATGATGTCATTGATGTATGTTTATATGCTCAAGCGTATAGGAACGTATTGGCTGAAGGTTGATTAATAACAGTTCATTGCTAATCAGAGTCGCTGTCTACTGCCTACATGGGCCATAATCATCAGTTTAATCAAAGTATACAGTAATTCTCAAAATGCTTCATTTTTGGTAGATGACGGCGTTCTAGTGTGGACGAGTGCCAGTTCAAACGACAGTGTGTTAGTGTGGATCTGGACGTAGTCAACTAAATGGATCCTAAATAGCGTGGAACACGAGAGGATCGACTCTCAGTTGATTCCAATAGAGTTTGATGTTAGCATGTTGCTAAGCTAATTATGCGACACTTTGATAAGCGGCTCGATCTGGTGGTTGTGTTTTGGCAACTTGACAGCTGGTTTCTTGCTGGTCCAAACTGGTCCTGAACACATGCACGCATTTGGTACTTTAGGGATTTTGTTTTCTTCTTTCTGGTATAAACTCAACGCTGATCAAATGTCACATGGATATAATGTATAAGTTATAGATTTACACCAGGTTTGAGGACGTACATGTCATTGGTTTCTCTCAATGTTATTCGTGAGATGGGTATTTGTAAATCAACGTCGCAGAAATCCAGTCTTAAACGTTATTTAAACTATTGAAATATGTAAATGGCTTTAGCGATTTAAGTGTGACCGCTCATCACTTATGTGACCCGTCTGAAGTCGCATAATCTAATTATGAGAATAAGAGCGGCAAATTAGTCACAGCCATAAAAATGGTTTATTTCGACACAAAAACACCTGCTGATGGAACTTCTTAATAAATCTTAATATCGATCCGCACGAGCCGCAATCACGTCAACACCAGATCAAGCAAAGAAATGTGACTTAAGCCGGATCCAGAGATTATTACGTTGCCGATTTGTTTTGTAGCTCAACGTTCTGTCAATAATAATCTTATTTAAGGACATTTTACTCATTTTAGACGTTTTAATACCAACATTGACACTTTTGTGAACAGAATCCCTGAAATATTCAATATTTTACATCTAGACAATGTCAGAGTGACTGTTAAAGGGACAGATCACCCAAAAAGGAAAATTCAGTCATCATTTACTCACCCTCATGTTGTTCCAAACCGGTATGCGGTTCTTCTGTTGAACACAAAAGATGTTTTGAGGAATGTTGGCAACAGACAGTTGATCAGTTAATCATTGATTTCTTTAGTATTTTATTTTTCCTACTATGGCAGTCAATGGCTGACTTCCAACATTCTTCAAAACATGAAGAAACGACTCGAGAGAACGAGATTTTCTATATGAATATATTAAAGACATTTTCTGCTGATATTTCATGTAATAAAGTTACACAAATCATTGCACTGAATGGACTGTTGTCTCGTGGGACCCCCATTAATGTCAATGTTTTGATGCTTTTTGGACATGCGCATCATCATAAAAGACCTGTTTTAGAAAACTTTAAGATTTGTCCCATAAATGTGTGATATATGACAGAAAACGGGAGAATCTCAGCTTTACTGTGGTGTATGGCACATGGTCAGGATCATTACGCTTCAAATGTTTTCACAGGGGGATTTCTCAAAAACCCAAATTCAGCAAATCTGTGACCGAGTCAAATACCCCGTCAGTATTAAAGATATCACGCTTATATTTCACTGAATGTTCTTTACATTATGGAGGATTTGATGTAGAAAATGACTTGAGTTGGGTTTTCACAGGGTCACATATCAGCATTTACCGGTAACCCCAGAAATATCTGTCCTGTGTGTGGATGCCGATTGTATTTTAAACATGTGTATAGAAGTGTGTAATATGTGCTTTCACCCAATCGACAACATTTGTGGCATAATGTCGATTACCACAGACATTTATGTCCTTAAAAACAGGTGAGACACTTACAGTGGAAGTGAATGGGGCGATTGTTTTTTAGGGTTTAAAGACAGAAGTGTGACGCTTATCATGTTATAAAAGCACTTCCATTAATTCTGTTTAAACTCGTGTGTTATTTGAGCTGTAAAGATGTTTAAATCAATGTTTATATGGTCGTTTTAGGGTTTACGGCGTTACTTCATCATAGCAACAAAGGTGTATAATTGACTATATCTTTCCACAGATGTGGTTAATAAGTGATTTAATGACAGTAAAATCATGTTCACACACATATTGTTCATGTCTTGTGTTTATACGTTTGAAACAGTGAGTATGTTTACAGGTTGGCTCCATTTATAGCACTTTTCCACTGTATGTTACGACTCGACTCGCTTTTCTGAGTTTCCACTGCAGTTTAGTGCCGCCTCATTGTGGGCGGGATTACAGGCTGATCGTCATAGTAGCTCCGCCTCTTCTGCCGTGACATCACCTTAAACACAACACAAAGGAGCAATGATGGTGGCTGACGCAGCGAGACAAAATACCACTATATTAGCTAACATGCCATCTAGCTTATAGCAGTGACGCTGGTAGGGACGATTCTCTCTGGCCAATCAGTGATCTGCAGGGTTATGACATCACATTTAGTATCGCTTGGAAATAAGTACCATATTTCCATTTATGCATTTAGCAGATGCTTTTATCCAAAGTGTCTTACAGTGCACTTATTACAGGGACAATCCCCCCCGGAGCAACCTGGAGTTAAGTGTCTTACTCAAGGACACAATGGTGGTGACTGTGGGGATCGAACCAGCAACCTTCTGATTACCAGTTATGTGCTTTAGCCCACTACGCCAACATCACCCCCTGGAGCAACCTGGAGTTAAGTGTCTTACTCAAGGACACAATGGTGGTGACTGTGGGGATCAAACCAGCAACCTTCTGATTACCAGTTATTTGCTTTAGCCCACTACACCACCACTCCATATAGTGTACCAGATACCAGGTACTATCCACAGTGGAGAACCCCCAAAAGTGAGCAGAGTCGAATCGAGCCATAGTGTGCAGTGGAACAGCCCAATAATGATGTGCCAGGGACTAATCCACTTCTCGTCTATCAGTTGACTAGTCAATTAGCGGGCTCAACTAACTAACATTCATGTTTTTAGTGGCAGGGGTTTTAATGGGAGATGAACATGTGCTGTTTAGTCTCTTTAATACTTCATGTTTAGATCCAGCAAAGCACTGCATCAACAATACATTTCAACATGATCACATGTCAGACGTCAAGCACATGTCAGACGTGAAGCACATGTCTCTGCTGTGAGGAATGTTCCCATATTTGTGAGGTGTTGTGAGAGAATAAAGCCTTTTCATGAGTCTTTCTGACACGGCTTAAATGGTTGCAATAAACCCGGTAGGCGATATTACCCTGCACTTCTGTGCTTTTATATGTGGAGGGTCTCCCTGAAGCACTCTGGTGGCATCGAAGCGTGTCCTGTTGCATTCAGGATGCACATATGCGGTTTGTACAGCTCCGGATCGGGTCGTCTTTTCTTCCTTTGATAGTTTTGTGCACAGGTCGCACTCCTCAGATGATGAAAATAGTTACGTTCTCAGACCCGCTGATAATAACATTAACATTTGATAATTAGGTAACGTTACATATGTTATACGTTGCTTTTCACGACAAGCAGACGGATATGTCAGTGGAGGTTCCTGCAGCTTTAAATCTCTGTAAAATCTCTGGAAGTGTTCAGAGTCAAATTAAGACTCCGCCTCTCAAGACGACACTAAATCTGACCGCACTGCTCGACTATTATGAATAAAACTACGCCACATTTTTATAAACAGACTTTGGAGACGGCTTTGTTTATGAGACTCTAATATATCAGATCATATACAGTTTTACAACATGAATGCTGCTCAGATTGCAGTTTGATGAAGATGATGATGAAGGCGAGATCTCATGTAAACAACGGAGAATATATCAATATTTCTCACATTTATCACTTTTATGGACAAAAAGTGCGCTTGGATGTTTATCAGTGAACGCTTGTCATGGACGATTGACTCAAGTGTGTTGAACTGGATTCATCTGGCAATCGTGTTTTCATAATAAAAGTCCAGTTTTGATATTGCGTGTTTTCATAATAAAAGTCCCGTTTTGATATTGCGTGTTTTCATAATAAAAGTCCCGTTTTGATATTGCGTGTTTTCATAATAAAAGTCCCGTTTTGATATTGCGTGTTTTCATAATAAAAGTCCTGTGTTGATATTGCGTGTTTTCATAATAAAAGTCTCGTTTTGATATCACGTGTTTTCATTTGTACTCCTGCACAAATAACTCAATTGCTGTTTCTGGAGCATTGCTATTGTGAAACAGAGATCGGATATCAATGTTGAACCCTTTGGCGCCATCTCCTGGTGGTCATATGTAACATTGTGCTTCATGTGGATTATCTAATGATCTATACATCTGATTATCTTGTGTGGACTCGATTGAAAGATAATCATCTCATTCAGTTTCATTCTGTGCCATTTGAGTCATCATTGAGTCTGTGTCATGTATTTGGCGCCATCTCCTGGTGGTCATATGTAACATTGTGCTTCATGTGGATTATCTAATGATCAATACATCTGATTATCTTGTGTGTGGACTCGTTTGAAAGATAATCATCTCATTGAGTTTCATTCTGTGTCATTTGAGTCATCATTGAGTCTGTGTCATGTATTTGGCGCCATCTCCTGGTGGTCATATGTAACATTGTGCTTCATGTGGATTATCTAATGATCTATACATCTGATTATCTTGTGTGTGGACTCGATTGAAAGATAATCATCTCATTCAGTTTCATTCTGTGCCATTTGAGTCATCATTGAGTCTGTGTCATGTATTTGGCGCCATCTCCTGGTGGTCATATGTAACATTGTGCTTCATGTGGATTATCTAATGATCTATACATCTGATTATCTTGTGTGTGGACTCGATTGAAAGATAATCATCTCATTCAGTTTCATTCTGTGCCATTTGAGTCATCATTGAGTCTGTGTCATGTATTTGGCGCCATCTCCTGGTGGTCATATGTAACATTGTGCTTCATGTGGATTATCTAATGATCTATACATCTGATTATCTTGTTTGTGGACTCGTTTCAAAGATAATCACCGACTCTAAATAATTATATGTGATATTTTATGTTCCGTTTATTTTTCGTGAATTTAACGCAACTTATATCCAACAAATGCTTACATGTAACATGTATGTCAAAGACATATATTTAGCTGTTACTTGCTATATTTTTATCTGTGTATAAAACAAATAGTCTGGTTGTATTTTACTCTTTAAGAGCTTTCCAACAACATATGACACATGAATATTTGATCAGTTTGATGTTTTTATTAAAGGGTTAATGAAGACTTCAAGACATTACAGAGATAACGGCATTATTCTCTGCTTTGAAACGATGCATGTTGTGAAAATTGCTATACAAATATAAACAGCTTTACCTTCACTGCGAAGTACACTACGCTGCCTTATGGTGCATTCACATACAACGTGAGGAAAATTTTCACCCCTCGAGTTTGACCGCTGGATTCTAAATATGTATTTAAACTTGCGTTCGCGCCAGTTACGTGAACCCGCGAGTATTCCCGCTTCTCTTCCGGAAAAGGACAGGAGGCGGGGCTTCTACGACTTGGTTCATAGTAAAGTTCAACCAATAGCTGGAATCAAGTAGTCGCGCATATTTCCAGAACTTACCAGGTCGTCCAACTTCCTCGCGCACTTTCCTCCAAGCGATGTCTTTATTCGTCCGGTCTCTGTACATGTATGATGTTGTGTCATGTATGACACACCGCTACAACCTATTTATCATCCATTTTTCCAGATTTCTTCTGCGACTACGTCAGTACGTCAGTGACATCCGGACAATCTCAATGCTGATAGGCTTTCACGACAGCGCGTCATGAGGATTTCTCACGCGAGTTGAAATGATTTCAAATTCAAGTCACGCCATTCGCTTCATTTGCGCTGCCCGGCATAAATTTGCATCTTTGCATTGACTGCGCGCCACGTGAAACGCTCGCTTCGCATTGTATGTGAACGCACCATAAGAATTCAGAGAAGATCACAAAATGTTTCTCCATACCTTTCAAAACAGCCGTCTCATCGATGATGCCTTAAAATACTGCCTATGTAGGCAGCTCAATATGTTCTGGAATGGTTTCCTTTCCACCTATTAATTTGGTTTGTTTTGTCTCTAGAGGAAGAAGAGGGAAGATGACTGTCATTCACGGATCTATGCTCCCAGGATGTGGCACGCTCCCCGGATGGAGAATGCCTTCATTTGCCACGGAAATCACGAGGGAAGGTCCGTTTTCCCCACACATCTGTTGGAAGAGACTTGATAACGTGTGGACTGCGTTTGAGGGGCCACGACAAACACGCTGGAATATCTACAGACGACTGGGAGTGAATAATTCCCCTTCTCTCTCTTTGTTTGTCTCCATATTTTGTTTGTTTTTTAGGACGTATATTATATTAGAACAAGTAGCTTGACACTAAATCCGAATGTATTTATTCACAAAACCATAGACTGGCCTCCAAATACCCCTGTAAGATCACACTGCTGCTGTTTCTTTAGACCGACCATGTCTTCACCTGCCCGTTTATGGTTGGCGCCCGCCCCATCACAGCGCCATCCTCATAGGATGCCCAAACGGAACGGAACGAACTGACGATTATCCGTGTTACAATACTAAATGAAAAGTCTTACTGTGTGTGTGTTTCTTCAAATTATGGAAATGTGAAATTTGTTTTGTATCTTCTGCATCTAGAGATGACCGTGTAGCTCTTACAACATGCAGTATGTCCAACCGGTGTGCAGAAATATATCTCCTGTCCTCATGTTTTCCTTTTTCATTGACTTTATGATGTTTCATTGGATATGGTCGTTAAGAGGCCTGCGATTTGTTTCAGTTGTATTTGCTTTAATTATTTAATGTCACATTAAGAAATGCACTTTATCCATATACCTTTGGTGGCCTGCTGTGAACTCACGAGCGAACAAACACTAACTAGAGTTTGCAGACTCCCGGAGGAGCCGACCCATCGCTCCTGAAGTGGTTTTTCATTTTTAAGGAACAGATTTTGATTAAGGGACGCTTTCAGGAAGTTGTGCACACTGTATTCTTGCGTTTAGCCTGGTTTATGTTAGTCACCGTTACTCTTTATGAAATGTTTCCACTGGAGATATAAACAGAACTGTACGCTTCTATGCACCATCTGTTTTATTAAAGGATCAAAACTCCAGCTGAAATCAATTCTTTGCTAAATGGGGTTTACTATCAGTGTCTGCTTTAATGCAGAACAGTTCTTCCACCTTCAGGATGTGAGCATTTCAAGAGGTTTTGCTCAGAACTGGGGGAAGGGCTCTCATCACAGCTCAAGGTGTATTTTAAGCTCAACACTAGAGCTGCACATCAGTCGCAGGTTTTGTGCATTTCTGTGCCAGCTGGTGTGTGATTATGGACTCTGCAGTCATTTATATGTGCAGCCAGCCACTGCTCAACAAGGTGAAATTTTTTATGTAAATAGAATAAAATATGAAAGCAATAAACTCTCTGGAATGTTCTTTTTGCATGTGGGTGCGGCGTTGCAGTGCACTTTCAAAACACTGGTTGTGTAATCATGAGTACTCGTTGACCCCTCATTCACATAAGCGATGTGGTTTATTACTTATTACGGTGCCATTTGGTCTCAAAGTTAAAGCTTTTCAGAGCTGTTGCCTAAATTGATTTTGTGCCTTTGTGTTGAATGTTAAACTGTGCTGATGGCCACGTCAGTCCATGACGTCTCAAAGGGTCTTTTTTGTCAAGAATCAAAAAGTAAACATGGTGGTAAACATGATGAACATGAACATTAAGCTAATTTTTATTAGACAAAATATTCCACTCTGAATTTATTGGTTTCATAGAGCCATTTAAACACTGGCCAGTTGGCACACCCAACTGAACCTAACTCTACTGAACCCAACCCAACTGAACGTAACCCTACTAAACCTACTGAACATAACATAACCCTACTGCACCTAACCCAACTGAACCCAACCCAACTTAACCTAACCCAACTGAACGTAACCCTACTAAACCTAAACCTACTGAACAGAACCTAACCCAACTGAACCCAACCCAACTTAACCTAACCCAACTGAACGTAACCCTACTAAACCTAAACCTACTGAACAGAACCTAACCCAACTGAACCCAACCCAACTTAACCTAACCCAACTGAACCCAACCCAACTTAACCTAACCCAACTGAACGTAACCCTACTAAACCTAAACCTACTGAACATAACATAACCCTACTGAACCTAACCCAACTGAACCCAACCCAACTTAACCTAACCCAACTGAACGTAACCCTACTAAACCTAAACCTACTGAACGGAACCTAACCCAACTGAACGTAACCCTACTAAACCTAAACCTACTGAACGGAACCTAACCCAACTGAACCCAACCCAACTGAACATAACCCTACTAAATTTAACCAAACTCTATTGAACTTAACCTAACCCTACTGAACCCAACCCATACATTGGTCTCAAGATGGCGCCGAGTATGGCTGCTGCGTCGCGAGCTCCGTCAAAACACTGCAGTTTATTGTTTGTTTTGTTTACAGTTCTGTGTTTTTTTGTCTTGGATGTTGTCTGCCTTATTGTGTATGACAGACAAATGCTTTTGGACATTGGTTCGGCAATCACACACCAAAAACCGGACTTCACATTCCTCAATGCCGACCCGCGGTTTACAAACACGCCAGCGGAGCCCTTTGTTTGGGCTGCCCGGCCGCGGAAACGCAGACGGAAAAGGGGAAAAAGAGCCGGCGTTCTCATCAGATTAAGACGTCGCGCAAATCGCCCCCCGCTACCCAGTATACTACTGGCAAATGTTCAGTCTCTGGACAACAAGCTCTGCGAGCTGAGAGCGCGGATCTCCTTCCAACGAGAGACGAGAGAATGCTGTGTTATCTGTCTTACGGAAACCTGGATGTCCGCGGAGATTCCAGACTCGGCCATCGAACCCACGGGTTTCTCCGTGCACCGAGCGGACAGAGCGAAAGACCTCTCAGGTAAAAGCAGAGGTGGAGGTGTATGTTTTATGATCAACAAATCATGGTGTGATCAGAGGAATGTACATTTTATCAGGTCTTTCTGCTCTCCTGATCTGGAATTTCTCATGCTTCTGTGTCGACCATTCTGGCTACCGAGGGAATTCACAGCGGTCATTATCACAGCTGAGTACATCCCCCCACAAGCCGACACAGACCGGGCACTTAGGGAACTGTATGGCAGTATAAGTGAGCAGGAAACCGCGCACTCTGAGGCTGCGTTCATTGTTGCCGGGGACTTCAACAAAGCCAACTTTAAAACAATAGCACCAAAATACCACCAATATATCAGCTTTAACACACGAGGGGACCGGGTTTTGGATCATTGCTATTCTCCTTTCCAGGATGGCTACAAATCCCTCCCCCGCCCACCATTTGGCAAATCTGACCACTCTTCCGTTCTGCTTCTGCCCGCTTACAGGCAGAAACTGAAACGGGAAGCACCCGCCCTCAGAATGATCCAGTGCTGGTCGGACCAATCAGACTCTGCGCTACAGGACTGTTTTGATCACGCGGACTGGGAGATGTTCCGGTCTGCCTCCGATGACGACATCGAGGTTTACGCTGATAGCGTAACGTGTTTCATCAGAAAGTGCGTAGAGGACGTTGTTCCGACAAAAAATATACGGATCTACCCCAACCAGAAACCATGGGTTAACGGCGATGTTCGCGTGGCACTTACTGCGCGGACCACCGCTTTTAATTCCGGGAACGCGGAGGAGCGTAAACAAGCCAGTTATGCCCTCCGTAACTCCATCCGTGCAGCCAAACGCCAGTACAGGCACAAAATTGAAGAACAGTTTAACACCACTGACTCCAGAAGTATGTGGCAGGGAATTAACACCATCACGGACTATAAACGGAATAAAAACTCCGCCATGAACACTGCTGCCTCTCTCCCGGACGAGCTTAATACATTTTATGCTCGTTTCGAGGACAACAACACCGCCCTCACAGAGAGAGCACTCGCGGCCGATACTACAGATGATGGTTCACTCTCCGTCTCTGTTGCGGATGTAACCCGATCCTTTCGACGGGTGAACATCCATAAAGCCGCGGGTCCAGACGGCATTCCGGGCCGCGTCATCAGAGCATGCGCGAACCAACTGGCTGGTGTTTTTACGGACATTTTCAACTTGTCCCTATCCCTGTCTGTAGTCCCCACATGCTTCAAAACATCAACCATTGTGCCTGTACCAAAGCAAGCCAAAATCACTTGCTTAAATGACTGGCGTCCTGTTGCCCTCACCCCCATCATCAGCAAATGCTTTGAGAGGTTGATCAGAGATCACATCTGCTCTGTTCTGCCCACCTCTTTGGACCCATTGCAGTTTGCCTACCGTAACAACCGCTCCACTGATGATGCCATTGCATCTACAATACACACTGCTCTTTCCCACCTGGAAAAAAGGAACACATATGTGAGAATGCTGTTTGTAGACTACAGCTCAGCATTTAACACCATAGTGCCCTCCAAGCTTGATGAGAAACTCCGGGCTCTGGGCTTAAACAGCTCGCTGTGCAGCTGGATCCTGGATTTCCTGTCAGGCAGACGTCAGGTGGTTAGAATGGGCAGCAACATCTCCTCATCACTGACCCTCAACACTGGAGCCCCGCAGGGCTGTGTTCTCAGCCCACTCCTGTATTTCCTTTACACACATGACTGTGTGGCAACACACAGCTCCAATGCCATCATTAAGTTTGCTGACGATACGACGGTGGTAGGTCTGATCACTGACAATGATGAAACAGCCTACAGAGAGGAGGTGCACACTCTGACACGCTGGTGTCAGGAGCACAACCTCTTCCTCAACGTCAGTAAAACCAAGGAGCTTGTGGTGGACTTCAGGAAGAAAGACAGAGAGCACAGCCCCATCACCATTAATGGAGCACCGGTGGAGAGAGTCAGCAGCTTCAAGTTCCTCGGTGTCCACATTACTGAGGAACTCACATGGTCCGTCCACACTGAGGCCGTTGTGAAGAAGGCTCACCAGTGCCTCTTCTTCCTGAGACGGCTGAGGAAGTTCGGAATCAACCACCACATCCTCACACGGTTCTACACCAGTACTGTAGAGAGCATCCTGACTGGCTGCATCACCGCCTGGTACGGCAATAGCACCGCCCACAACCGCAAAGACCTGTAAAGGGTGGTGCGAACTGCCAGAAACATCATCGGAGGTGAGCTTCCCTCCCTCCAGGATATATATAACAGACGGTGTGTGAATAAATCTCGGAGGATCATCAGAGACTCCAGTCACCCAAGTCATGGGCTGCTTTCACTGCTTCCATCAGGCAGGCGGTATCGCAGCATCAGGACCCGCACCACCCGACTACATGACAGCTTCTTCCCACAAGCAATAAGACTTTTGAACACATGATCTCTCACGATCAACAATCAGCACTGCACTTTATTAATCATCACTCTGTCAATATATTCTCCCAATTCAATTAGTGTTTATATATATTTATACCCGTATCTAGTGTGTGTGTATTCTACATTGTGTGTATTGTGTACATTTGTTATGTAAATTGTTTTGTGTAAATATGTTGTTTATTGTAAAGTGGTTTATGTCTCGTCACTGTCATGACTGCTATGTTACTCGGAACTGCACACAAGAATTTCACCTACTGTTGCACTCGTGTACACAGTAGTGTGACAAAGTGATTTGATTTGATTTGATTTGATTTGACTTAACCTAACCCAACTGAACTTAACCCTAACCCAACTGAAAATAACCTAACTCTACTGAACTTAACCTAACCCTACTGAACTTAATCTAACTCTACTGAACTTAACCTAACCCTACTGAACTTAACCTAACCCAACTGAACTTAACCTAACCCAACTGAACTTAACCTAACCCTACTGAACTTAACCTCTCTACTGAACTTAACCTAACTCTACTGAACTTAACCTAACCCTACTGAACTTAACCCAACTGAACTTAACCTAACCCTACTGAACTTAACCCTAACCCTACTGAACTTAACCCTACTGAACTTAACCTAACCCTACTGAACTTAACCCTAACCCTACTGAACTTAACCCTAACCCAACTTAACCTAACCCTACTGAACATAACCCCACTGAACTTAACCTAACCCTACTGAACTTAACCTAACCCTACTGAACTTAAACCAACTGAACTTAAACTAACCCTACTGAACTTAACGCTACTGAACTTAACCTAACCCTACTGAACATAACCCTACAGAACTTAACCTAACCCTACTGAACTTAACCTAACCCAACTGAACTTAACCCTAACCCAACTGAACTTAACCCTAACCCTACTGAACATAACCCTACTGAACTTAACATAACCCAACTGAACTTAACCTTACCCCTACTGAACATAACCCTACTGAACTTAACCTAACCCTACTGAACATAACCCTACAGAACTTAACCTAACCCTACTGAACTTAACCTAACCCAACTGAACTTAACCCTAACCCTACTGAACTTAACCTAACCCTACTGAACTTAACCTAACCCAACTGAACTTAACCCTAACCCTACTGAACTTAACCTAACCCAACTGAACTTAACCCTACTGAACATAACCCTAACCCTACTGAAATTAACCTAACCCTACTGAACTTAACCCAACTGAACTTAACCTAACCCAACTGAACATAACCTAACTCTACTGAACTTAACCTAACCCTACTTAACTTAACCTAACCCTACTGAACTTAACCTAACTCTACTGAACATAACCCTACTGAACTTAACCTAACCCTACTGAACATAACCCTACTGAACTTAACCTAACCCTACTGAACATAACCCTACAGAACTTAACCTAACCCTACTGAACTTAACCTAACCCAACTGAACTTAACCCTAACCCTACTAAACTTAACCCTAACCCTACTGAACATAACCCTACTGAACTTAACCTAACCCAACTGAACTTAACCTTACCCCTACTGAACATAACCCTACTGAACTTAACCTAACCCTACTGAACATAACCCTACAGAACTTAACCTAACCCTACTGAACTTAACCTAACCCTACTGAACTTAACCCTAACCCTACTGAACTTAACCTAACCCTACTGAACTTAACCTAACCCAACTGAACTTAACCCTAACTCTACTGAACTTAACCTAACCCTACTGAATTTAACCTAACCCAACTGAACATAACCTAACCCAACTGAACTTAACCCTACTGAACATAACCCTAACCCTACTGAAATTAACCTAACCCTACTGAACTTAACCCAACTGAACTTAACCTAACCCAACTGAACATAACCTAACTCTATTGAACTTAACCTAACCCTACTGAACTTAACCTAACCCTACTGAACTTAACCCAACTGAACTTAACCTAACAATACTGAACATAACCCTAACCCTACTGAACTTAACCCTAACCCTGCTGAACTTAACCTAACCCAACTGAACTTAACCTAACCCAACTGAACTTAACCTAACCCTACTGAACTTAACCTAACCCTACTGAACTTAACCTAACCCTACTGAACTTAACCCTAACCCTACTGAACTTAACCCTAACCCTACTGAACTTAACCCAACTGAACTTAACCTAACCCAACTGAACATAACCTAACCCTACTGAACATAACCCTAACCCTACTGAACTTAACCCTAACCCTACTGAACTTAACCCAACTGAACTTAACCTAACCCAACTGAACATAACCTAACCCTACTGAACTTAACCTAACCCAGCTAAACATAACCTAACCCTACTGAACTTAACCTAACCCTACTGAACTTAACCTAACCCAACTGAACTTAACCTAACCCTACTGAACATAACCCTACTGAACTTAACCTAACCCTACTGAACTTAAACCAACTGAACTTAAACTAACCCTACTGAACTTAACCTAACTCTACTGAATATAACCCTACTGAACTTAACCTAACCCTACTGAAAATAACCCTACTGAACTTAACCTAACCCTACTGAACATAACCCTACTGAACTTAACCTAACCCTACTGAACATAACCATACAGAACTTAACCTAACCCTACTGAACTTAACCTAACCCAACTGAACTTAACCCTAACCCTACTGAACTTAACCTAACCCTACTGAACATAACCCTACTGAACTTAACCTAACCCAACTGAACTTAACCTTAACCCTACTGAACTTAACCTAACCCTACTGAACTTAACCCTAACCCTACTGAACTTAACCCTAACCCTACTGACCTTAACCTAACCCTACTGAACTTAAACCTAACCCTACTGAACTTAACCCTAACTCTACTGAACTTAACCTAATCCTACTGAATTTAACCTAACCCAACTGAACATAACCTAACCCAACTAAACTTAACCCTACTGAACATAACACTAACCCTACTGAAATTAACCTAACCCTACTGAAATTAACCTAACCCTACTGAACTTAACCTAACCCTACTGAACTTAACCCAACTGAACTTAACCTAACCCAACTGAACATAACCTAACTCTACTGAACTTAACCTAACCCTACTGAACATAACCCTACTGAACTTAACCTAACCCAACTGAACTTAACCTAACCCAACTGAACTTAACCCTAACCCTACTGAACTTAACCCTAACCCTACTGAACATAACCCTACTGAACTTAACCTAACCCAACTGAACTTAACCCTAACCCTACTGAACTTAACCTAACCCTACTGAACATAACCCAACTGAACATAACCTAACCCAACTGAACATAACCTAACCCTACTGAACTTAACCTAACCCTACTGAACATAACCCTAACCCTATTAAACTTAACCCTAACAATACTGAACATAACCCTAACCCTACTGAACTTAACCCTAACCCTACTGAACTTAACCCTACTGAACTTAACCTAACCCAACTGAACTTAACCTAACCCAACTGAACTTAACCTAACCCAACTGAACATAACCTAACCCTACTGAACTTAACCTAACCCAACTGAACTTAACCTAACCCTACTGAACTTAACCTAAACCTACTGAACTTAACCCTAACCCTACTGAACTTAACCCAACTGAACTTAACCTAACCCAACTGAACATAACCTAACCCTACTGAACATAACCCTAACCCTACTGAACTTAACCCTAACCCTACTGAACTTAACCCAACTGAACTTAACCTAACCCAACTGAACATAACCTAACCCTACTGAACTTAATCCTAACCCTACTGAACTTAACCTAACCCAGCTAAACATAACCTAACCCTACTGAACTTAACCTAACCCTACTGAACTTAACCTAACCCAACTGAACTTAACCTAACCCTACTGAACATAACCCTACTGAACTTAACCTAACCCTACTGAACTTAAACCAACTGAACTTAACCTAACCCTACTGAACATAACCTAACTCTACTGAATATAACCCTACTGAACTTAACCTAACCCTACTGAAAATAACCCTACTGAACTTAATCTAACCCTACTGAACATAACCCTACTGAACTTAACCTAACCCTACTGAACATAACCATACAGAACTTAACCTAACCCTACTGAACTTAACCTAACCCAACTGAACTTAACCCTAACCCTACTGAACTTAACCCTAACCCTACTGAACATAACCCTACTGAACTTAACCTAACCCAACTGAACTTAACCTTAACCCTACTGAACTTAACCTAACCCTACTGAACTTAACCCTAACCCTACTGAACTTAACCCTAACCCTACTGACCTTAACCTAACCCTACTGAACTTAAACCTAACCCTACTGAACTTAACCCTAACTCTACTGAGCTTAACCTAATCCTACTGAATTTAACCTAACCCAACTGAACATAACCTAACCCAACTAAACTTAACCCTACTGAACATAACCCTAACCCTACTGAAATTAACCTAACCCTACTGAACTTAACCTAACCCTACTGAACTTAACCCAACTGAACTTAACCTAACCCAACTGAACATAACCTAACTCTACTGAACTTAACCTAACCCTACTGAACATAACCCTACTGAACTTAACCTAACCCAACTGAACTTAACCTAACCCAACTGAACTTAACCCTAACCCTACTGAACTTAACCCTAACCCTACTGAACATAACCCTACTGAACTTAACCTAACCCAACTGAACTTAACCCTAACCCTACTGAACTTAACCTAACCCTACTGAACATAACCCAACTGAACATAACCTAACCCTACTGAACTTAACCTAACCCTACTGAACATAACCCTAACCCTATTAAACTTAACCCTAACAATACTGAACATAACCCTAACCCTACTGAACTTAACCCTAACCCTACTGAACTTAACCCTACTGAACTTAACCTAACCCAACTGAACTTAACCTAACCCAACTGAACTTAACCTAACCCAACTGAACATAACCTAACCCTACTGAACTTAACCTAACCCAACTGAACTTAACCTAACCCTACTGAACTTAACCTAACCCTACTGAACTTAACCCTAACCCTACTGAACTTAACCCAACTGAACTTAACCTAACCCAACTGAACATAACCTAACCCTACTGAACATAACCCTAACCCTACTGAACTTAACCCTAACCCTACTGAACTTAACCCAACTGAACTTAACCTAACCCAACTGAACATAACCTAACCCTACTGAACTTAATCCTAACCCTACTGAACTTAACCTAACCCAGCTAAACATAACCTAACCCTACTGAACTTAACCTAACCCTACTGAACTTAACCTAACCCAACTGAACTTAACCTAACCCTACTGAACATAACCCTACTGAACTTAACCTAACCCTACTGAACTTAAACCAACTGAACTTAACCTAACCCTACTGAACATAACCTAACTCTACTGAATATAACCCTACTGAACTTAACCTAACCCTACTGAAAATAACCCTACTGAACTTAATCTAACCCTACTGAACATAACCCTACTGAACTTAACCTAACCCTACTGAACATAACCATACAGAACTTAACCTAACCCTACTGAACTTAACCTAACCCAACTGAACTTAACCCTAACCCTACTGAACTTAACCCTAACCCTACTGAACATAACCCTACTGAACTTAACCTAACCCAACTGAACTTAACCCTAACCCTACTGAACTTAACCTAACCCTACTGAACATAACCCTACTGAACTTAACCTAACCCAACTGAACTTAACCTTAACCCTACTGAACTTAACCTAACCCTACTGAACTTAACCCTAACCCTACTGAACTTAACCCTAACCCTACTGACCTTAACCTAACCCTACTGAACTTAAACCTAACCCTACTGAACTTAACCCTAACTCTACTGAACTTAACCTAATCCTACTGAATTTAACCTAACCCAACTGAACATAACCTAACCCAACTAAACTTAACCCTACTGAACATAACCCTAACCCTACTGAAATTAACCTAACCCTACTGAACTTAACCTAACCCTACTGAACTTAACCCAACTGAACTTAACCTAACCCAACTGAACATAACCTAACTCTACTGAACTTAACCTAACCCTACTGAACTTAACCTAACCCTACTGAACATAACCCTACTGAACTTAACCTAACCCAACTGAACTTAACCTAACCCAACTGAACTTAACCCTAACCCTACTGAACTTAACCCTAACCCTACTGAACATAACCCTACTGAACTTAACCTAACCCTACTGAACTTAACCTAACCCAACTGAACTTAACCCTAACCCTACTGAACTTAACCTAACCCTACTGAACCTAACCCAACTGAACATAACCTAACCCAACTGAACATAACCTAACCCTACTGAACTTAACCTAACCCTACTGAACATAACCCTAACCCTATTAAACTTAACCCTAACCCTACTGAACTTAACCCTAACCCTACTGAACTTAACCCAACTGAACTTAACCTAACCCAACTGAACATAACCTAACCCTACTGAACTTAACCTAACCCAACTGAACATAACCTATCCCTATTGAACTTAACCCTAACCCTACTGAACTTAACCTAACCCTACTGAACTTAACCCAACTGAACTTAACCTAACCCAACTGAACATAACCTAACCCTACTGAACTTAACCTAACCCTACTGAACTTAACCTAACCCTACTGAACATAACCCTAACCCTACTGAACATAACCCTAACCCTACTGAACTTAACCCAACTGAACTTAACCTAACCCAACTGAACATAATCTAACCCTACTGAACTTAACCTAACCCTACTGAACTTAATCCTAACCCTACTGAACTTAACCTAACCCAACTGAACATAACCTAACCCTACTGAACTTAACCCTAACCCTACTGAACATAACCCTACTGAACTTAACCTAACCCTACTGAACTTAACCTAACCCAACTGAACTTAACCCTAACCCTACTGAACTTAACCTAACCCTACTGAACTTAACCTAACCCTACTGAACATAACCCAACTGAACATAACCTAACCCAACTGAACATAACCTAACCCTACTGAACTTAACCTAACCCTACTGAACATAACCCTAACCCTATTAAACTTAACCCTAACCCTACTGAACTTAACCCTAACCCTACTGAACTTAACCCAACTGAACTTAACCTAACCCAACTGAACATAACCTAACCCTACTGAACTTAACCTAACCCAACTGAACATAACCTATCCCTATTGAACTTAACCCTAACCCTACTGAACTTAACCTAACCCTACTGAACTTAACCCAACTGAACTTAACCTAACCCAACTGAACATAACCTAACCCTACTGAACTTAACCTAACCCTACTGAACTTAACCTAACCCTACTGAACTTAACCTAACCCTACTGAACATAACCCTAACCCTACTGAACTTAACCCTAACCCTACTGAACTTAACCCAACTGAACTTAACCTAACCCAACTGAACATAACCTAACCCTACTGAACTTAACCTAACCCTACTGAACATAACCCTAACCCTACTGAACTTAACCCAACTGAACTTAACCTAACCCAACTGAACATAATCTAACCCTACTGAACTTAACCTAACCCTACTGAACTTAATCCTAACCCTACTGAACTTAACCTAACCCAACTGAACATAACCTAACCCTACTGAACTTAACCCTAACCCTACTGAACTTAATCCTAACCCTACTGAACTTAACCTAACCCTACTGAACTTAACCTAACCCTACTGAACTTAACCCAACTGAACTTAATCCTAACCCTACTGAACTTAACCTAACCCAACTGAACTTAACCTAACCCTACTGAACTTAACCTAACCCAACTGAACTTAACCCTAACCCTACTGAACTTAACCCTAACCCTACTGAACTTAACCTAACTCTACTGAACATAACCCAACTGAACTTAACCTAACTCTACTGAACTTAACCTAACTCTAGTGAACATAACCCTAATGAACTTAACCCTAACCCTACTGAACTTAACCCTAACCCTACTGAACTTAACCCAACTGAACATAACCTAACCCTACTGAACTTAATCATAACCCAAATGTCTATATCTGCTAAAAAGGAATTGTATCAACATTTGTAAGTATTGCTTCAGAGCTAATAACTTCATTGCTTGATTCACTTAAAAGTCTAAAAAGGTTGTGTGAAAGAGAGGAATGCTTTTGCAAGGTTGATGTTTTAATGAGTGATTACTGTTATCTCTTCCTTTTAGCTGTTTATAATATAGGTGAATGTGCTCTTAACCTTTTGGTATGTTGTGTAATTGTTTCTATCCAACTTGCAAAACACTTATCTAACTATGAACCAAAGTCCTGACCTTATATCTCACCTAGAGCTGTGTTGCCTGATCTGCAAGTACACTGAGGTACTAACGTCATCACACACATACCTGATGAATAAACCAATATGTAATGCAGACCTTACATATTCCATCAGTCTCTTCTCTAAGAGCGATCTCGATGCCAAACTCTATAGGCCTTGCTTGGGCTATATATAGGCTGGGTGTTATATAACACTTCTACATTTATTGGCTTGAGACCTGAAGCGTGTTGTTTGTCCTGGGGAAAAGCAGAGTATTTATTGTGCCATCTGAGGATTTTACAATCAATGGTTTGTTTTATCCATTATGTGTTAGAGGATGTAGGTGGTCACCAGTTGTAGGATTGAAGTGTTTTAACATTTCGATCACATTTCCAATTCGCTTATGTGCTATCAATATGAGCTCTTACAGCTACATGTAACCACACCAAAATGAGAAATGTGGCATTTAAAATGGTTTTATATTAAGTATAATTTAGCACGTTTGCACCGTTTTACTTCCATAAAAGTGAAATGGGATATTCAACGAGAAATAAAAAGTCGGGGTGTGGAATTGATTAGATGCTGTAAATGAAAGTTTCTCTTTGTGAAACGAGAGTTTGATGACGTCAGCTGAAAAGGAAAGTCGTTTTAATGGCGGAGCGAGTTATTACATGTTGATGAAAGATTACAAGGACTAGCCTTTTCATAATAGTTCCAGTTATGTTTATTAAAATATATAAATGCACCGCATCATCATACGTTATGGTGCTGTTCCTCTCTGCTCACACAGTGATTTGTTTAGTTTGTTATAGTTGCTTATTCTGCATGAGTTGGTGTTAGACAGTCAGAGGACAGTTTCCACTGGCAGCAAAGCTTTTCACATGACATATGTGTGATGTTGATGTCTCATTGAAATCTGAGATGGTTCCTCAGCGCCGGGTATCACTGGATGGCACGTGATGTCTCCCTGTAGACTTTTCGTGCCATCTGCTTTTCCTTCCATCCGGGAACAGGAGTGATTACACATGTTTCTCTCCTGAGTGTGCTTCGAGTCTCCAGGTGTCCCTGAGTTTCCCGTGAGCCCCTTCGGCACTGTTGATCTAAAAACACTCTTTTGTGGACACAAAATACACTTGCTCCCCATCTCATTACTTCCCATGTGCCCACCCTTACGCTGGCACTGAGCCATGTGCTGTATGCCTACAGACACGTATATTGTAGTGCTGGATCACGATTTCAATTGCTCAAACATTCAGTGTGTAAGAGTTCCAGATGTGTTGTTCCATTACTAAGAGATCACACTAAACATTATCACCTGATAGACTTACATTTACATTTATGCTTTTATCCAAGTGACTTACAGTGCACTTATTACAGGGACAATCCCCCCGGAGCAACCTGGAGTTAAGTGTCTTACTCAAGGGCACAATGGTGGTGACTGTGGGGATCAAAACAGCAACCTCCTGATTACCAGTTATGTGCTTTAGCTCATTACACCACCACCACCCCCGGAGCAACCTGGAATTAAGTGTCTTACTCAAGGACACAATGGTGGTGACTGTGGGGATCAAACCAGCAACCTTCTGATTACCAGTTATGTGCTTTAGCCCACTACACCACCCCCGGAGCAACCTGGAGTTAAGTGCCTTACTCAAGGACACAATGGTGGTGACTGTGGGGATACAACCAGCAACCTCCTGATGACCAGTTATGTGCTTTAGCTCACTACACCACCCCCGGAGCAACCTGGAGTTAAGTGTCTTACTCAAGGACACAATGGTGGTGACTGTGGGGATCAAACCAGCAACCTTCTGATTACCAGTTATGTGCTTTAGCCCACTACACCACCCCCGGAGCAACCTGGAGTTAAGTGTCTTACTCAAGGACACAATGGTGGTGACTGTGGGGATCAAACCAGCAACCTTCTGATTAACAGTTGTGTGCTTTAGCCCACTACACCACCACCACTCCATGGATTTACATGGAAGGAGGATCTCTAGTCATATCTAGAGAGCACATTATCACAGAGACATGGAGATGGGCTCAACACCCTAGCAACTGCATAGCAACATGCTAAGAACCACACAGAACACTTCAGCAACCTCGTAGCAACCATCCACAACAACCTATTTTTGTGGTGGTAAGTTTTGAGGAGGCACGTTCTTCCTCTTGATGGTGTGTGTCATAATGACAGAGGAAAGTGTCTTCATTAACCATACAGGAATAATAATGAGAGCAGCAGTGACTGCTCATTACCATATGAAACACATCATGAAGCGTGTGCGCGTGTTTGTGTGCGTGTGGGTGTGTCTGTATGTATACTGTGTGTGTGTGTGTGTGTGTGTGTGTGTGTGTCTGTGTGTGTATGTATACTGTGTGTGTCTGTATGTATACTGTGTGTGTCTGTGTGTGTCTGTATGTATACTGTGTGTGTGTGTGTGTGTGTGTGTGTGTGTGTGTGTATATATACTGTGTGTGTGTGTGTATGTATACTGTGTGTGTGTGTGTGTGTGTGTGTGTATATGTATAGTGTGTGTGTGTGTGTATGTATACTGTGTGTGTGTGTGTGTGTGTATGTATACTGTGTGTGTGTGTGTGTGTATGTATAGTGTGTGTGTGTGCGTGTGTGTATGTATAGTGTGTGTGTGTGCGTGTGTGTATGTATAGTGTGTGTGTGTGTGTGTGTGTGTATGTATAGTGTGTGTGTGTGTGTGCGTGTGTGTATGTATAGTGTTGTGAAGACCCCAACGGCGGTGCAGGCGGAAGATGGTGATGTGAGAACCACCACAACGGCTGGAAAGGCGGAAGAAGGCAACCCCAGGCCACGTGGGTTAACTCAGGAGGGTACAGTGGCTAGGGGAGCAAACCCTGAAGACAAACCTGCACCTGGGGACAGGCAAAGGCGGAGTCCAAATGACCGGACCACCGGCAGCCCCTTGCAACTCCTGCCAGACGAAGGTTGTCATGGGTTCCCTCATGCCACTGGAAGTCATCTGGTAGGAGTGAAGATGGTGGGAGTGAGGTCTGCGCACCCACACCCTCACCTTAATCCTCACCTATGCGCAAGCTTCTTGCCCCCCCCCCCCCCCCAAAGTCCTGTGGCGATGTGGAATGGTGGTGGGCACAGGCCAAGGATGTGGCTGGGAGTGTCTAACCAAACCATGCACACAGGCGGCAATGGAGTGATGGTCGCTAGGACTGCGGGATGGAGCAGCGTGTCTTTTCGGCAGCTTCCATTGCGACTGAGCAGCTCCACACTGCTCACCCCTGGAATGGGGAAGGACCTGGAAAAGGTGGTCCAAAAATTGTCTGCTCCTCATACTCCGGACGGTAAGCCGCAACCGTCGGAGCATCCCCCTTTGCGGTCGAAAAATCAAAGTGAAAAATAAGCTAAGCATTGCTTCGTGGAACGTTCGCACACTGCTGGACCTGGCCGAAACTCCTGATAGGCCCCATCGCAGGACAGCACTGGTGGCCCTGGAGCTCGCAAGATATAACATTGACATAGCAGCTCTCAGTGAGACCAGACTACATGGGGAGGACTCCCTGACAGAGGTTGGTGCTGGGTACACCTTCTTCTGGAAGGGGGTCCCCGAAGGCACTCGCCGTAACCATGGAGTTGGCTTTGCTGTAAGGTCTAAACTGCTGCAGTGCATTCCGGAATCCCCTATCGGCATCAATGAAAGACTGATGACATGGCGCATTCCCCTGGCAAAGGAACGCTTCGCCACTCTCATCAGTGCATATGCTCCAACACTTGATGCCGAGCACAACCTCAAAGAGGATTTCTACAGAGCTCTCGATGCCATCTTACAGAAAATACCGGCTACGGACAGGCTCATACTCATGGGAGATTTCAATGCTAGAGTGGGCACGGAGCACCTGGTATGGAGTAAAGTCATTGGCCAGCATGGTGTGGGGAAAATGAACCACAACGGGCTCAGACTCCTCTCCCTCTGTGCAGAGCACCAGCTGGTCATTACCAACACCGTCTTCCAGATGAAGAACAGGCTTAAGACCACCTGGCAGCACCCCCGCTCAAAACACTGGCATCTTCTTGACTATGTGATTGTCCGTCAAAAGGACAGAAAAGATGTCCTCATCACCCGTGTTATGCGTGGAGCTGAGTGCTGGACTGACCACCGCATGGTCAGATCCAAACTACTCATGAGCATTCACCCCCGTGGCCCAAGGACAGCTCCTAACACAAAACTCAACTGCACAGCGCTGAATAGCCTCTCCACCAAAGACAAACTCCGACGGCTCCTTGCTGAAAACCTCAACAAGATCCCTGAGGAATCAACCGACTGGCCAGCTCTGTGCCAGGCTATTCATAGCGCAGCCTCAGAGGCCCTAGGCCAATCAAGGAAACACCACCAGGACTGGTTTGACTGTAACTCAGCTGAGATACAGTCACTCCTAAAAACTAAGCATGAGGCCCACAAAGCTCTCCTGTCCTGCCCTGGATCTCCCACCCTTAAAACCACCTTCAGTGCTGCAAGAACAGCAACCCAGCGAGCCCTCAGGACTATGGAGGACACCTGGTGGGTGCAAAAGGCACAAGAAATTACTAACCTGGCAGATTGCAATAATATTCAAGGCTTTTATGATGCCATAAAAGCATTATACGGCCCTAGGAAGCGGGCGATTGCCCCAGTCCGATCAGCTGATGGCGCCATGCTCTTCAAGGACCGCCACGAGATTATTGCCCGCTGGGCAAATCATTTTGAGAGTCTCCTCAACCACATCAACCCTGTCGACCCACATATTCTGGATAATCTCCCAGACCTGCCACCAACCATACACCTGGACGTCCCACCACTTTACTCAGAACTCCGGCAAGCCATTGCAGGGCTGAAGAACAACAAAAGCCCTGGACCTGATGGAATCCCTGCAGAGGTTTTCAAACACGGAGGATACATCCTCACGCGTCGCCTGCACCTCCTGATCCAAAACATCTGGGAACATGGGACCCTCCCACAGGACTGGAAGGATGCTAACATCGTGGTCATTTTCTAACAGAAAGGAGACCGAGCAGTCTGCGGCAACAGCCGCGGGATATCTCTTCTATCCATCGCAGGGAAAGTCCTGGCCAAGATCATGCTCAGCAGATTGGTTGAGTACTTCTCGGAAACTGTGCTTCCGGAAACGCAGTGTGGCTTCCGGAAGACCAGATCCACGACAGACATGGTTTTTGTCTTGAGGCAGCTGATGGAGAAGAGCCGAGAACATCACAAAGACCTTTACGTTGCCTTCATCGACCTCAGCAAAGCTTTTGATACCATCAACCGTGAACTGCTCTGGAAACACCTCTCCAAACTTGGGGTACCACCCAAGTTTCTCAGCATCCTAAAGCAGCTGCATGACGGGATGCAAGCCAGAGTCCTTATGGGAGAACTCCAGTCAGAGTCTTTTGAGGTAAACGTTGGGGTGAAGCAAGGCTGTGTCTTGGCTCCGGTGCTCTTTAATATCCTCCTCTCTGCCATCACCTGCCTCTTCCATCGTGTCATGGGACATGAAGACGGTGTCCATGTGGAATACCGACTTGACGGAAGCCTTTTCAACATCCGTCGGCTACAGGCCCGCACAAAGACAAAGACCAGCCAAATCTGTGAGCTTCAGTATGCTGATGACTGTGCCGTCTTAGCCCACAGCCCGGACTCTATGCAGCACGCCCTTAACACAATATCCAGTCTGTACCAATCCTTTGGCCTACAGGTCAACATTCAAAAAACAGAGGTCATGTCCCATCTCACCACTCCTGCTCCCACATCCCCCAGTTTTCACATAAATGGTGTTCCACTTAAAACAGTGGACCACTTCACCTACCTCGGCTCCACTCTGTCCTCATGCTGCTCCCTTGATACAGAAATACACACCCGGATAAATAAAGCCTCATCATCTTTTGGACGCCTACGCAGCAGGGTTTTCGAAAACCATAACCTGAAGATCAGTACCAAGGTCGCTGTTTACAACGCGGTATGTCTTGCCACTCTGCTTTATGGGGCAGAGTCATGGACCCCATACCGCCAGCACATTATCACCTTAGAGGCCTTCCATATTCGCTGCCTGCAGAAGATCCTCAATTTGTCCTGGGAAGATCGAATCCCCCATACAGTCATCCTCAGTAACACTGGCTCAATCTGTATGGAAGCAGCTGTGGCCAAAAAACATTTGCGCTGGATCGGGCACACCATCCGTATGCCTGAACACCGCTTGCCCCGCCAAGTCCTCTACAGTCAACTAATGGGTGTGAAGCGGTCTGCTGGAGGGCAAAAGCGGCGCTTTAAGGACTACACCAGGGACATCCTAAAGCGAGCGAACATCCCCCTTACGCAGCTTGAATCCTTGGCACTCGACAGATCTGCCTGGCAGGTCACCTGTGCCTCTGCAGTCTCTCAAATACACCAAAACAACCAAGACCGATGATCCGAGAGGCGCATCAAGAGACACCAGTGGGCGGCTGGTACCCCCCTGGCATCTGGTTTCCCTTGCTCCATCTGCGGACGAGTGTGCGGCTCAAGGATCGGACTTAACGCCCACGAGAAGTGGCACCAGCGGCAAAGTCGCTGAAACCAAACCCTCTCCCACCCCCACCCTTGGAGCAAGCGTCATCATCGAACACGATGGACAGCTATGAAGAAGAAGATGTATAGTGTGTGTGTGTGAGTGTGTGTGTGTGTGCATGTATAGTGTGTGTGTGTGCGTGTGTGTATGTATAGTGTGTGTGTGTGTGAGTGTGTTTGTGTGTGTGTGTGTATGTATAGTGTGTGTGTGTGTGAGTGTGTGTGTGTGTATGTATAGTGTGTGTGTGTGCGTGTGTGTATGTATAGTGTGTGTTTGAGTGTGCGTGTGTGTGTGTATGTATAGTGTGTGTGTGAGAGTGTGTGTGTGTGTGAGTGTGTGTGTGTGTGTGTATGTATAGTGTGTGTGTGTGTGTGTGAGTGTGTGTGTGTGTGTGTGTGTGTATGTATAGTGTGTGTGTGTGAGTGTGTGTGTGTGTATGTATAGTGTGTGTGTGTGAGTGTGTGTGTGTGTTTGTATAGTGTGTGTGTGTGCGTGTGTGTATGTATAGTGTGTGTTTGAGTGTGCGTGTGTGTGTGTTTAATGCATGTACCGTGTATGTTCATCTCTAAGTGGAGACACTGTTGCCTTTATTCTCCCCCTTATTAAAATAATGTCCAATCCCATAATGACACCATCATGCTCTCAATGTAAACTGTAGAAGAACAAGTAAGTGTTTTCTTTTTTATCACTTTATCATATTTTGTTTTGTCAGTAATGGGATGATCATAACTCGTCATCCCTGTTAACATGATGTTGTACAGAATACAACTGATAATTAAAAAGTAGATTTTTGTAAAACAAATCTCAGCAGTGAATTGTGTTTGTAATAAAGTGTTATTAAACTGTAATTCTGTCCACACTGTTACTGTTAAAGGCACAACCCTCTATGGGCACATCGGAGAGTCGGCACTGGCTTGTACGTTTACATTTTTACTCCCGAAACGTTTGACAAACATGTAAGTGTAATGCAACTGAAAGATATTAAGCAACCGGGAAGGGGGCATCTTCCCATACTGTACATACTGTATAGTGTTCATATATATGACTTCAGATGCTTCAGTATGTGACTGTATATTTTATTCCATATTTGGTTTTTTTAAATAATTTAAATCATGTTTTTAATAATTTTTTACAAATGTCTCATTCTATCAAATTGTATGATGCAACTGCATTTCTATGAATGATACAAGCTGTTGTCTGTTAGACATTTCATGCTAATTACAGTCACAATGTTGTAACAATAATAATGAAAACAGAATTCCACTTCTAACATTTTAATGCAACTATATCAAACGTTCTATGTTAAAAAACAATGTAAGGCGGGTGCCAGCGAGTCTGGGCTATTCCTCGACAGGACAAAAGGCTCTCATGGGAATTAACATTTGAACTCTCTCCAGCACATGTAACAGCAACATCCGAGATGCAGCACACAGTGCAGCTCACACCTCACTTCTACAGTCTCATCATCACCCTCCTCCTCACTTAAAGCTCACTAAAAACCTATGCAACCCCCTCAATAGGGGACCCAAATCTAATTAGAAGGACAGACACCACCATTTGGTTAACAATAGAATTATTTGGGTATTTAAGGAGATGTGGCACATCGCTCGTGGTTCTCTGTAGTCAGACGATCCCGCACAGTTTACTGTGTGTAGTTTATATCTGATAACTGCGATGAACTTGTTATGTTACCTGGTCAATAAATTGTGAACATTTGATTTTATTCTGACTGACTCTGAAATTGTTTTCCCAAACAGATTGAGCGATTCGTATGTTACCGCAAGTCTGCGTCAGATTAGTGACGACTAATATTTGGCATCAGTTCAAGTGTACTTGGTTTGCAAAGACAGAAAGTGTGTTTCCATTTAGAACAGCTAAATGCTGCTTGACCAATCTAAATTCGGGTGTGTCTTACCTCTGTTTTAATTGGATGTTTCTCCAGATAAGTGTACGCGGGAAACCACGACATGGCCAATCCAAAGCTATTATAAGAGAAGTTATGTTGGTGAACTTACATCTGTAATAGTGGCCGTGACCTCTACTGAAGAAAACGTTCAGTTAAATTCAAGTGTTTGCAATTCCATGGGGGCTATACTGACGTATCTTTGATTGTGTATACGTGAACGTGACCGATCTCAGGTATACCCGTATTATTGGAGACCGCCATTGGACCGAGAAACGGGCTTACAACAACAACAACAACAACATTTAACATTACACGTGTTGCATGATGTGATCGTCTCTGCAACTGTTTTCGGGTCCTTGAATAACATATAACATATAACGTGCGAGTAAGGGCAGCCGGTGGACTTTCTAGTGCCCTAGGGTAAGATGGTGCCCGCCAGGGAGTTGGTGCCCTACAGAGACTGTGTAATCTGCTTATAGGGAGCGGCGGTGCTCAATGCACAGTAAATATAGGATATTTGAACTGACAATGAGTCTGTAGTCCACACATGTGGTCGTTGTGTTCATCATCGCGCCGTTTCACGATAAATCGCTCAATTGTTTAAAATGGCACATCAGATGAAACTAGAGACTCGAATCTTTTGACTCAAACAGGTTTCAATGTGAAAACTTCATTCGTTTTCTGACCAGATGTAGTTTTGTTGGCGTTTCTCACAAACACAAACTCAGCGCCATATTGTTTGATCACATGACTCGGTGCGTCGAGAGTTTAACCCTTTACTGACAGCACAGGATCTCCTGAACTGAGATCAGTCCATTTAAATTAAATTATCTAGCAAAGTCAAAATGTAAAGTCCACTCGTATGGACGCCGGGTCTCTGCAGGTTAAGATGGCACAGTGTCGTTTATTAACACTTAAATGTCTGCATTGAATTGATGTGGTGACTCTCGATTGGTCATTTGCTCAGTCAGTCCATTCTAATTTCACAGCACCACTGTGGGAAAAGAAACCAAGTGTGCCATCCTGCCCAGACGGGTACCTGCAACCATTCGACCGTATGCCTCAAACACGACTAAAATCTAAGCTCACCTAAAACACAATTTGTCTGCTGTCTTTCCAGACTCGTGCTTTATTCTCAGGACTTTATCTAATGCAAGTGTAGTTTCATCTAAGGCAGTGAATAAACCAGATCTACGGAGTAAGTTGTTCTCCATGTTGTCAGGGGTTTTTCAGAAAGTGTGTGTCCGTGTTCAGGAATTAAGGGTGCGACTCTGACTAAACAAACCAGATCTATGGCGGCTCTCCAAGAACCCATAAGGATTTCATTCTCGCTGGCTTTCTTCTACTTGTACTTTCAAGATGTTTCAGATGTTGTCTGCCGTTGGAGATCAATGACATAGAAACACCCTGGATTGATTATTCTGTACTGAATTCACAATTCAGATCCAACATTTCATTTGATTTAATCATGTGTCCAAAACAATATGGTGGATCAAAGATGTTGAATGTCGAACACTGTTTTTGAGTATTTCTACATAAGAATGTTCATGCTGATTATTTCTATTCAATAATAACAGCGGTGTGGAGGCTGTGAACTTCTACATTTGACAATAAATCCGTATAAAAGCAGGTAAAAACCCTGATATTCTGACAAAGAAGGGCCGCTTTAATATCTGCGGACACTTTTGACCAGAAACGGTACGTATATATTTATTTTCGATTATTTTAAAGAAGCGATAACATTTCTTCTTCCCCAACGTAAAATAAAAAAATGATGCAGTTATTTTCAAACGTTATTTTTTAGATCTTATTTACATATACGTTTCTCGACCATTCGTTTGCATATGCACATTTATGTAAATTCACTAAATAAAGAACCTATTTATAAACGGCAGATAATATGAGAATGTCATGCACTGGATGCGGATTTCTGCCATCTGGTGAACAAACAAAAAATAACATGACTTTAAAAATGGTATGTCATGCTATGACAGTAATAGCCAGTAGATGGCGGCAGTGTTCTGTGCAGCCGCCTATTCTGTAATAAACCTGTTGCATTTATGTTATGTTGCATCCTGTCTGTGTAAAGTCTGCGGTACACTTCCATTTACATGCAAACGCTCCACTTCGGTGCTCAGTCACGAGCCTGTTACACGAGCCTGTTAAAGTATACTCCATAAAACCACGTGCATCCACAGCTGCCAGGCACATGCATGCTATGAGACACCGCACTTCCTCTTCAGGAGTTAAGACACATATAGATGTCTTTATATTCCTTCAGACTCAAGTCATACTAATGCAGGTATCTCCAGACCTCCTCATACACATGCTATTAACTTGCACATCCACTGTTGTTGTTTTAAACTTCATCTCCTGATGTTTAGCGGTAATTGCATGTAGCGCTTCTTAGTGGCAGTAACGGCTCATAATGTAGGTGTTGCCACCTTGTGGACCTACTAATCGGTGCAAATAACTCCAAGTGCATGCTCATGCGCGGTCTACGTGTTCAAAGAAGCGTGGTTAGAAAGTTCAGACTGCATGCGTTCAGTGCTCGCGTGCTCGCTTGCGTCTTGTGTCCTGTACAGCGTTCACGTCTGACCAATGTATAGTTTGGACTTTATTCTCACCCATTTATGTGTGTGTGTCATTGTGGCTGATTTATAGATTTTTTTGGACAAAATCCATCCATCCATTTTCAACCGCTTATCTGAAGTCGGGTCGCGGGGGCAGCAGCTCCAGTAGGGGGCCCCAAACTTCACTATCCCAAGCCACATTAACCAGCTCTGACTGGGGGACCCCGATGCGTTCCCAGGCCAGTGTGGAGATGTAATCTCTCCACCTAGTCCTGGGTCTTCCCCGAGGCCTCCTCCCAGCTGGACGTGCCTGAAACACCTCCCTAGGGAGGCACCCAGGGGGCATCTTTACCAGATGCCCAAACCACCTCAACTGACTCCTTTCGACGCAAAGGAGCAGCGGCTCTACTCCGAGCTCCTCACGGATGACTGAGCTCCTCACCCTATCTCTAAAGGAGAAGCCCGCCACCCTTCTGAGGAAGCCCATTTCGGCCGCTTGTACTCGTGACCTAGTTCTTTCGGTCATGACCCAGCCTTCATGACCATAGGTGAGGGTAGGAACAAAAATTGACCAGTAGATCGAGAGCTTTGCCTTCCGGCTCAGCTCTCTTTTCATGACAATGGTGCGATAGAGCGAGTGCAATACCGCCCCCGCTGCCCCGATTCTCCAGCCAACCTCCCGCTCCATTGTCCCCTCACTCGTGAACAAGACCCCGAGGTACTTGAACTCCTTCACTTGGGACAATACCTCCTTCCCTACCCGGAGTGCCACTACATCGGTTTCCTACCCGGACAAAATAAAAATGCTGTTTTTTAGTGTCACCAGTTCATTTTAGTGTGTGTATAGGAAGGTAAACGTAGTCCATACATATTTCTTTAAGCCATCCCAGATGTGCATGACTTTCCTTCTTCAGCAGAACCGAAGTGTCCTACAATGAAAGTGAATGGGTGCCAGCTATTTGACGGTCCAAAAGGTATATTTAAGCAGCATAAAATTCTTCTGAAGCAAACCGATAGGTTTGTCTAAACTAATCAATCATTAAAATGGATTTAACTTTAAATCGTTACTTCCGGCCAGCGCTGGATTGTTGTTTAAATGTCCTAACTCTCGCGTGCAAACAAAGCGTGCATTTCCAACTTCTCGCGTGAACTCGCCATAGCACTTACATCATGCGACGGCTACATCGTGTGTCAGCTGCTAGCAGGAAACGTTCCATTATGGATTTGCTTCAGAAGACTTTAATTGATCGACTGGAGTCATGTGGAGTACTTTTATGCTGCCGAAATATGACTTTTGGACTGTCAACATTGCTGGCACCCATTCACTTCCATTGTAAGGACATACAGAGCTGAAACGTGCTAATAAACATTTCCACTTCGGTTGTGCTGAAGAAGGAAAGTCAAACACATCCGGGATTGCTCATTTGATCATGCTTTATTTTAAACTTGCAGAACCTTCTTCTACTGGCATGTCACATGACGTTCTGCATCCATCGTGTTGGAAGTGTGCTCGTGTGTGACTATGAGTTATAACAACCAGATTTTCCACAAACTAACTTTTGGCTTGTTCCTTATGCCAAAGCCGGTGATTAATGTACAGAAAATAGCCTACAGTTAATATATTGAAGGATTAGCCATTTTTAGAAGTGTCTCTGTTGTGAATTCCTCAAGTTTAGACTGTAATATGAGTTTATGATGTATAGCTGATTAATGTCACATTGAGGATACGGTTCGGATAATTAACCGGTTAGTTCGGGTGTTCAGCGGGGAAATACACAGGTTATTTACAGCAATACTTTCTAGATTCTTCAAATAAGTGTTATTGCATTGTTAATATCTTGCAATATTCTCTTTGTTCTCATATTTTGATCAACAGGATGTTTTATTTAAAACCGTTTGATTACCGGCATAATGTGTCTTTTTCTTCTCATCTTGGTTAATGTTGATAAAAAAAAGAAACATTCCTAAAACATTTGCATCAGTAATTTCATTGATGAGATTAAGATTACTTTAATGTACAGACTACTTTTGGAGTTTGACAGCTCCTGGTCACTGTTTTCACTGCATGGAAAAGAGCAGCGTGAACATTTGCCTAACATCTCCTTTGTGTTAATCGGGTTTGGAACGACATGAGGGTTAGTAAATGATGACCGAATTAAAAATTTTGGATAAACTAACTAACTAACCTATTGCCATAAAATCCATGCCTGCATGTATTTATCCACATGATTTGCAGTGATCTGATTGGACGCTTCATTCGGATGTCAACAGGGTTAGATGAGACATGTGTCACACGAGGACTGCGGTGATCTGAGGTTTAGTGACCTACAGTATAAATCACGGGAAATAATGACTAGCGTCTCTTCAGGCCACACGTGGCGAGCTGAATCTGTCGTGAGCAGATGGGAAGGTTTTTCAGAGCTTAAATGACCTCTCATTCCCAAATATCATCGGTTCTGAGTTCCCCCCGAAATAGACTCACATGTGAACACAAACACACTGTGTAAACATTTGCTCCTCAAAGACGTCGCAAACACAGGCACTGTTGACTCTTAAATAAAGCTTCTTCAATGGTTTTCTTATTAAGAACATTTCTCAAACGTTCTTTCAATATAACTTCCTCAGAACAGTCTTTTGGTTTTTGGGTTCTTCAGAGGAATATTCCGGGTTCAACACAAGTGAAGTTCAGTCGTCAACATTTGTGATATAATGTTGATTAGCACAAATATTCATTTGGACTCATGTCTCCTCTTCTTTAAATGTGTGTTCCAGTGAGACACTTCCAATGCAAGTCAATGGGGTTTAATCTGTGTGTGTGTGTGTGCGTGTGTGTGTGTGTGTGTGTGTGACACTTCCAATGCAAGTCAATGGGGTTTAATCTGTGTGTGTGTGTGTGTGTGTGTGAGACACTTCCAATGCAAGTCAATGGGGTTTAATCTGTGTGTGTGTGTTTGTGTGTGTGAGACACTTCCAATGCAAGTCAATGGGGTTTAATCTCTGTGTGTGTGTGTGTGTGTGTGTGTGTGTGACACTTCCAATGCAAGTCAATGGGGTTTAATCTGTGTGTGTGTGTGTGTGTGCGAGACACTTCCAATGCAAGTCAATGGGGTTTAATCTGTGTGTGTGTGTGTGTGTGTGTGTGTGTGTGTGTGTGTGTGTGTGCGAGACACTTCCAATGCAAGTCAATGGGGTTTAATCTGTGTGTGTGTGTGTGTGTGTGTGTGTGTGTGCGAGACACTTCCAATGCAAGTCAATGGGGTTTAATCTCTGTGTGTGTGCGTGTGTGTGTGTGTGTGTGTGTGTGTGTGTGTGTGACACTTCCAATGCAAGTCAATGGGGTTTAATCTGTGTGTGTGTGTGTGTGTGTGTGTGTGTGTGTGTGTGTGCGAGACACTTCCAATGCAAGTCAATGGGGTTTAATCTCTGTGTGTGTGTGTGTGTGTGTGTGTGTGTGTGTGTGTGTGTGTGAGACACTTCCAATGCAAGTCAATGGGGTTTAATCTCTGTGTGTGTGTGTGTGTGTGTGTGTGTGTGTGTGTGTGTGTGTGTGAGACACTTCCAATGCAAGTCAATGGGGTTTAATCTGTGTGTGTGTGTGTGTGAGACACTTCCAATGCAAGTCAATGGGGTTTAATCTCTGTGTGTGTGTGTGTGTGTGTGTGTGTGAGACACTTCCAATGCAAGTCAATGGGGTTTAATCTGTGTGTGTGTGTGTGTGAGACACTTCCAATGCAAGTCAATGGGGTTTAATCTGTTAACATTAAAATACTGTTTCAAAAGTCATAAACAATATGTGTGTTAACATGATTTTACTGTCATTAAATCTCTTAATAACCACATCTGTGTAAAGTTATAGACAATTTTACACCTTTGTTGCCATGACGACGTAACGCTGTAAATCCTGTAATCCCTGTAAATTACGATTTTGACTTTTAGTGGATGGTAATTTACTCAAACACACTTTCATATTCAGTTCTTTACTGACCCTGCATTTACATCTATCACAAATGGATGTAAAAGACATAATCACATAATCTACACACAGCACATAATCTACACATAATCTACACACAGCACATAATCTACACGCATCACATAATCTACACGCAGCACATAATCTACACGCATCACATAATCTACACGCATCACATAATCTACACACAGCACATAATCTACACGCATCACATAATCTACACGCAGCACATAATCTACACATAATCTACACATAATCTACACGCATCACATAATCTACACATAATCTACACATAATCTACACGCATCACAATCTACACATAATCTACACATAATCTACACACAGCACATAATCTACACATTATCTACACATAATCTACACATAATCTACACACAGCACATAATCTACACATTATCTACACATAATCTACACATAATCTACATGCATCACATAATCTACACATAATCTACACATAATCTACACATAATCTACATGCATCACATAATCTACACATAATCTACACGCATCACATAATCTACACATAATCTACACACATCACATAATCTACACATAATCTACACAGCACATAATCTACACGCAGCACATAATCTACACATAATCTACACATAATCTACATGCAGCACATAATCTACACATAATCTACACATAATCTACACGCAGCACATAATCTACACAATCTACACATAATCTACATTCAGCACATAATCTACACATAATATACACATAATCTACACATAATCTACACACAGCACATAATCTACACATAATCTACATGCAGCACATAATCTACACATAATCTACACGCAGCACATAATCTACACATAATCTACACATAATCTACATTCAGCACATAATCTACACATAATATACACATAATCTACACATAATCTACACGCAGCACGTAATCTACACGCAGCACGTAATCTACACGCAGCACATAATCTACACATAATCTACACGCATCACATAATCTACACGCAGCACATAATCTACACATAAACTACACATAATCTACACGCAGCACATAATCTACACATAATCTACACGCATCACATAATCTACATGCAGCACATAATCTACACATAATCTACACGCATCACATAATCTACATGCAGCACATAATCTACACGCAGCACATACTCTACACATAACACAATCTACACACAGCACATAATCTACATGCAGCACATAATCTACACGCAACATGTAATCTACACGCAGCACGTAATCTACACGCAGCACATACTCTACACGCAGCACATACTCTACACGCGTCACATAATCTACACGCAGCACATAATCTACATGCATTACATAATCTACACGCAGCACATAATCTACACACAACACATAATCTACACATAACACATAATCTACACACAACACATAATCTACATGCAGCACATAATCTACACACAGCACATAATCTACATGCAGCACATAATCTACACATAACACAATCTACACACAGCACATAATCTACATGCAGCACATAATCTACATGCAGCACATAATCTACACATAGCACATAATCTACACGCAGCACATAATCTACATGCAGCACATAATCTACATGCAGCACATACTCTACACACATAATCTACACACATAATCTACACACAGCACATAATCTACATGCAGCACATAATCTACACACAGCACATAATCTACACACAGCACATAATCTACATGCAGCACATAATCTACACATAGCACATAATCTACACGCAGCACATAATCTACATGCAGCACATAATCTACACATAGCACATAATCTACACGCAGCACATAATCTACACGCAGCACATAATCTACACACAGCACATAATCTACATGCAGCACATAATCTACACATAGCACATAATCTACACGCAGCACATAATCTACACGCAGCACATAATCTACATGCAGCACATACTCTACACACATAATCTACACACATAATCTACACACAGCACATAATCTACATGCAGCACATAATCTACATGCAGCACATAATCTACACGCAGCACATACTCTACACGCAGCACATAATCTACATGCAGCACATAATCTACACGCAGCACATAATCATTTAAATTAACACATAAAATACTCTTCAGATACACATATCACATAATCTACACATAAAACATAATGTACACATAATCTACACATAATAAACTAGTTTTCTGGTGGTTACTAAAGTGTTATATTTGCTTTGAAGCACATTTATGCTACAATATGTTGTTACAATATGGGTTTTCTGAATCGTTGCTAGGGAAAACTCTCAAGGTGACCTCTGTGTGTTTTTGCTCATTGCTACAGTATGTGGTTGCCAGGATGTTACTATGCTAATGCTAAGTTGTTTTCTGTGTTTTTTTTGCACATTGCTCTGCAGTTGACAGGGTGTTCTGGGTGGTTGCTTATGGCCCAAATGAAAGAGCCCATCCCCACAAGTCTCTGTTCTGGTCACTGATACGACTCCCTTAATGTGCTTTTTGTAATTTGAAATGTCTGGCCACCATTGACTTGCATTGAATTGACCTAAAGAGCTGAAATATTCTTCTTAAATCATTGAACGTGTTCAGCAGACGGAAGAAAGTCACACATCTGGGATGGCATGAGGGTGAGCAAATGATGAACACCACCAATCAAATAAGTTGGCATGGGTTTAATGAATTCTTCCATAATTTATGCAAGTTACTTGTACTTTTGATACTTAAGTAAATTTAATATCACTTACTTTAATGCTTTTACTTGAGTCAGTTTCCATGCAGGTAACTTTACTTTTACTCAAGTATGACAAATGGATACTTTTACAACACTGCAAAATGTTTTCCTATGGCATCAGACTGTAAAACCGTGTTTGGTTTTATTTGGAAACTTTATTTTTAAGAGTTTAGAGATGGAAAGTGAAATACTGCAGTCTGTTGTGTCTGTTCTCATGGCAGGCCGAACATCTGTCACCAGACTCTCCTCCCCCTTTTCCCTGAGGGAATCTTTCATTCTCCCATTCCGGAGGGGGAGGGATTTTCCTCCAGGGCTCAAATTAAAAGTGCAGGCACACATTTGGAAACTTAACATGATGATTCCTAATTAAATTAGTTTCTTACACCACAGTTAAGGTGTACAGAGCACAGAATACATGTTGTGTGTGATGTTTTTCCTCTTTTGTTTCATACAGTTCTGCAGTTTACAACAGTTTCACCCCTCATCATTTCATATTTTATATAATCTTCACTGTATCTCTACAATTATTTGTTCTTCTGACCTCTTACTGTCATAGTATAGAAACATGTATGAGGTGAAGGCTTTTCATGCAGGCATGTATGATTCTAGTCAGGCCATTGTCTTAAAAAATCAACCCGTTTAGATCCTGAACATTTGAGCAACATTGCACATTTCAGGAAAAAATCGAATTATAAAATGCAAACCACACTTTATATTTCAAATCATCTGTTTGTAATTTCCAGGCAGCTTACTGGGATCTTTCACTCGAAAATGTAAATTCTGTCATCATTTACTACCTAATGTCGTTCTAATGTCCTTGTCATGTCGTTCTTACTTCAGGACAGCAACCTCCAGATTTATTGCATGTGTTTTACCATAATGATTCATTAATAACTATATTAGTTTACTTGCATTAAATACTGCAGTATCATATCGATACATTAAAGCCCAATCCTAAATCTAACCACTTATTAACATGTCAAGTTTTATGTAAGTTACACATGTTTATGAGTATTTGTTGAATATAAGCAACTTGTGCTTGGTTCAAATTTTGTATATAATTTTATTGAAAAGCCCCTTTGAAATCCATTTATTAAATATGAATCAACAGTCTTTTGAGGAATATCTCTCAGTCACCATTACTTTACATTGTTACATTGTTACATTACATTACATTACAATACGCTACATTAAATTTTTACATTACATTACATTGTTACATTACAATATATCACATTATGTTACTGTCACGATTCCCATTGTCTGCCTTGTGTTTTTCCCTCACCTTCACTCTAAACTACATTTCCCACAATTCCCGGCCCTAATCACTCCCTCATCATCCCCACCTGCCTGTCATTCCCTCGTTCAGTTCCTTGTGTATTTAAGCCCTGTTGTTTAGTCAGTCCTTTGTCAGTTATTGAATGTTATCGCCAGAGTTCCAGCCTGAGTTCATGTTTTGTTCCTGTCGTGTTTTCCCCTGTTTTACTTTCATTTTTCCCATCGTGGACCTTTTGTTTGTTCCTGTGTTTTTGTTGTTTTGATTTGTTCAATAAAGCTGCATTTAGATCCCCACTCCTCGTCTGCTGCCTCATCGTAACAGTTACATTACAATACGCTACATTACATTGTTGTATTACGTTACATTATGTTACATTATGTTACTTTACAATACGCTACATTACGTTATGTTACATTACATTATGTTACATTACAATACGTTACATTACGTTATGTTACATTACATTACGTTACATTATGTTACATTACATTGTTACATTACATTATGTTACATTACATTACATTATGTTACATTACAATACGCTACATTACGTTATGTTACATTACATTACGTTACATTATGTTACATTACAATACGCTACATTACGTTATGTTACATTACATTATGTTACATTACAATACGCTACATTACATTATGTTACATTACAATACACTACATTACATTACATTATGTTACATTACATTATGTTACATTACAATACGCTACATTACATTATGTCACATTACATTATGTTACATTACGTTACATTATGTTACATTACATTATGTTACATTATGTTACATTACAATACGCTACATTACATTACATTATGTTACATTACATTACGTTACGTTACATTAAGTTACATTCATGCCCACCACAAAAACAATCAGAGCTTTGAAATAACTGACATTTACATTCTCTAAGATACATTTAAAGTGTGAACTAATATTTCTATGTATTTTCATATATGCCGCGCTCTGTCATTATAAAGACATTTTTAATTTCTTTAAAATGTCTTTTTATAGTTTGCCTAATGGTACCAAAAACAGTTTAATGTCAAAGAATTTGAACATATTTCAGGCTTTTAAAAAACAGACAAATGCAGGTAAAAAGTCGTAATAATATTCTAATGAGATCGTTCAAACTGCTGATCCAAATTTGACTTGTTGTTCACTGAAAATCTTGTCAAATCATGCCAGTCATTTGATAGACTTTTATGATATGTGTGTTTTTCAAGCTTGATAAATGTGGTCGCTATTGAAAATTTACATCATACAGGTTTGGAACAACATTAAGGTAAGTAAATAATGACGGAATTAATTTTTGGATGAACTATCCCTTTAACACCTCTTTAACGCCATCTGTCAGTGACTTGTATTTGTGTATCTGATTGCACAGAATCGACACACATCAATGTCATGTCAACATGTGACATTTGTGAAGCCGGTCAGAATGACTTTCGGGTTCAAACTCGCATCTGCTCCAGCTGCTCGGAGTTCCTTTATTCCTGCAGTGGGGCGGAACAGACACTCGATACACTTCAGAACCCTGCAGACTATAGAGAGAACAGATCACCATGGAAACAAGGTACTGAGATCCAAACGGTGCACTGACACTGGATGATCTGACACTGAACTCCTGAACTCCAGACACAAACAGCTGCAAGTTCACTGTTTAAATGATGCTGAAATATGTCACTTTCTGTCAGTTACTTTTGTGTTTTTAGGTGTGAAATCTTGACCTACAGCAGAAGTAAACAAGTACAAATACCATAACATTGTTGAATTCATCATTCTGATTGGCTGACACACATTCCAAGGGTATTCACTCATTCTGAATAACAGCATGATGTTGCCATGTGACCCACATTTGGTATTCGGCCCTTGGAAATGGGTATGGAGCCACATTGAGAGCTTCATATCTTTGGAAGTTAAGCAGACAGGGCCTTAAAAATGAAGATACAAAAAGAAAAGTTTGTTCTGAACCAGAATCTAAAAGGATATTAAGATATGTTTAATACTTCTAGAGTTATAGGCACTGCAACTTTGGAAAAACGACACACAAAAGTGATCTATTCCCATTTTTAGACTCGCACCGTTCACACACAATACAACAAGAGGTGCTGAAGTCAACGGGTTTTAGTAAGAGATCTCCCAATCTCTGTGTACCAACAGAATCATGACACTGACTCCTCTCTAAGGTTATTTTTTTGACCTGTCATTTTGCTTCAAAATCATATTTTGACCCCCTTTTAATATTGGACTACTCAGCAAATATTGATTTCCTTTGTTTATCTTTCACCAGTAATTTTCAGCTGGTGACCTCTGATTGAGATAGGATAAAGAATTTGCTGAAGGTACATTTCATGGTTAAATATGTATATATATATATAGATAAACGTTGTGTGAAGGTTACAGATGGCCTCTGGGTAGTGAGATCTTATTTGACTGATCTGAGAGCAGTTTTATCCTCTTACTCTGTGTCAACACACAGAAGAAAGAGTGTTTATCATTAAAGGCATCACAGACACATCTGTCTCATTTACTCTTTGCTTTATATGGTCATGTGCTTCAGTATCTACAGGCAGGGGCGTGTCCAGGATATTTGGTCCACTGAGGTGGAATGCTGTGTCCTCCCAGACACGGGCGGAACATTGTTATGGCCCATGCGCGACACAGACGGGTTAAGCCATTGCGCACCATCTCAAGTTGGGGGGTGGCAAGTGGGGTGGCAAAGCTCATTTTTAGGGCCACCCTTCTGGTGCCGCCCCCGTCCACAGGACACTACAGTAAATCAGGACTAGAGGCTGAGCTGATCATAAAAGTTTCCTCTAAAACATCATGTCTGCCTATTCTATATATTTAGGTGTTTCTTTTTCATCTGAAAATATCCCTCTTCCAAAACCTTGTGAGTTTTCTACCTAAAATATCTTATTTAGCAACATTATAAATGTGTGTTACAACAGGCATGAGGACAGATGCACTCTTCACACACACACACACACACGCTGTGGAAAACAGTGTCCGCAGGTTATTAGATAGATTTTGTTGGTAGACACATAAAGTCATCTGATGAGAAAAAAGCCAGTTTTGTTCTAGTCAGCGCCTTCGTGAATTTGCTTCCTGTGTGTGTGTGTGTGTGTGTGTGTGTGTGTGAGAGAGAGTGAGTGTGTGTGTGTGTGCGCAAATGCAAATATTGGGGCACCTGAAGTGTATGTGCTGTCACCACTTTAATTTTCTGTTTACATCAGGGGTTAGCAGTCATTCTAAGGGGGGGGGGGGGCCACAGCTGTCCCTCACTGGATCACACAGACCCACAACTTACAGTATTTATATATTACAGTATGATATAAGTATTATATTATTATACAAGTATTATTAAATTTTATATATTATAAAGTGTTATCGAAAGACCTTGTCAGTCACAAAGGACATAAAACATCCTCTTAAACTCACTTTTCAGCTTTTCCATCAGGACAATGTTACAGGATACCAAAGAACAAAGTTCTTTTATAAAAATCTTTTGTTCCATGTCCAATAGTCCTTCTTAATGAGAAAAAATAGTTTTTATGTCCTTTCATGCTGTATGTACTGAATTGCTCTGGTGTGTGTAATTGTTTGTATTCTGACGAGACCAAAGATCAATTTTCATCCTTGGCTGGAGAATAAAGTAAACTGAACTAAATGCACATACCATATATACTGTATATATATATTTATATATATTGTAACTGTCTCTATTGTTGCATATTGAGCATAATGTAACTTCACCCTCAGAGACCAGCACAGCAGAATTGCAACATTTCTTTACAGCAATTAAACTGTATCACAACAAACCTTTAGAGGTTTTAAAATTACACCAAAATTACCCCAAAGCCAAATGTGCTTTAAAAAGCAAGATTTTATCATCAATTGCTTCCTAAAAACAAATTCAAGAAGGAAAAAATTCATCAATTGCTATGGTTGTGTCTCTGAGCACATCACACGTTTTGGGCAATAAAACAGATTCTGATTGACATGTTTCAAAGTATTTCAAAAATCCCATGCTATTGCTATAGTACATGCCCAAAATACTTTTGACTTTTTATTTACTGCTCTTTCTGATACATCATGAGGTCAGAACTGACTGTTCCTCGAGCTGTTGTTGTGACAAGTGACTCTTCAGCACTCTGTCAGACTGGCGCCATCTGCTGGAATTCACGTGAAAGTGACGTCACCAGCAGGTCAAAAACATGGAAACCATGTGATTTTTATGTTTATTTTTTTTTATCAAGAATAAATTCATACATTTTTCTGCATTCTAGAAAATATATTTGTTTCTTCAGAATAAAACCACTCAAACCCTTCAGTTCTCCTCTCACCGTATCAGCAAACATTACATGAAATACTGTACATGTAGAATACAAAATAAAATAAAAAAATAAAAAAGCAACGCAAATCAGGTTTCAGAGCACTAGTTTATCTTGTACACCATTTGAATATTGCTTCATAATATCTTCAGGTTGTATTCATAAATGTTTTTAACGGAAGTCATCAATAGAGGGCAGCACATGAAGTGCAACTTCAGTACATGCAGTATTTCAGTCCTTTGTGTATATTTAGGGCCTAAGCACTGAAAGAGCGGAGGCCCTGTTCTTCTTCTAAGGATTATTAGGGCCCAAGCACTGAAAGTGCTTGCATGCAGGGGTGGGGGGGGGGGGGCTCTGTAATGCCCCTTGATAATGGGCATGAACGGGGGCTCTGTAGCACACCATTTTCACCTACAGTCACTAAAACTGGTGCATCTCATCAAGCCGTACAACTTTCCTGGGGGCCAGATCCCCTCTGGCCAACCCCACCCTAACCCTAAACCAGACTCACTGTGGGGGCCAGTTCCCCTCTGACTAACCCCACCCTAACCCTAAACCAGACTCACTGTGGGGGCCAGTTCCCCTCTGACTAACCCCACCCTAACCCTAAACCAGACTCGCTGTGGGGGCCAGTTCCCCTCTGACTAACCCCACCCTAACCCTAAACCAGACTCGCTGTGGGGGCCAGTTCCCCTCTGACTAACCCCACCCTAACCCTAAACCAGACTCGCTGTGGGGGCCAGTTCCCCTCTGACTAACCCCACCCTAACCCTAAACCAGACTCGCTGTGGGGTCCAGTTCCTCTCTGACTAACCCCACCCTAACCCTAATCCAGACTCACTGTGGGGGCAAGTTCCCCTCTGAATAACCCCACCCTAACCCTAAACCTGACTCACTGTGGGGGCCAGTTCCCCTCTGACTAACCCCATCCTAACCCTAAACCAGACTCACTGAGGGGGCCAGTTCCCCTCTGACTAAACCCACCCTAACCCTAAACCAGACTCACTGTGGGGGCCAGTTCCCCTCTGACTAACCCCACCCTAACCCTAAACCAGACTCACTGAGGGGGCCAGTTCCCCTCTGACTAAACCCACCCTAACCCTAAACCAGACTCACTGTGGGGGCCAGTTCCCCTCTGACTAAACCCACCCTAACCCTAAACCAGACTCACTGAGGGGGCCAGTTCCCCTCTGACTAAACCCACCCTAACCCTAAACCAGACTCACTGAGGGGGCCAGTTCCCCTCTGAATAACCCCACCCTAACCCTAAACCAGACTCACTGTGGGAGCCAGTTCCCCTCTGACTAAACCCACCCTAACCCTAAACCAGACTCACTGAGGGGGCCAGTTCCCCTCTGAATAACCCCACCCTAACCCTAAACCAGACTCACTGTGGGGGCCAGTTCCCCTCTGACTAACCCCACCCTAACTCTAAATCAGACTCACTGTGGGGGCCAGTTCCCCTCTGAATAACCCCACCCTAACCCTAAACCAGACTCACTGAGGGGGCCAGTTCCCCTCTGACTAAATCCACCCAAACCCTAAACCAGACTCACTGTGGGGGCCAGTTCCCCTCTGACTAACCCCACCCTAACCCAGACTCACTGTGGGGGCCAGTTCCCCTCTGACTAACCCCACCCTAACCCTAAACCAGACTCACTGTGGGGGCCAGTTTCCCTCTGACTAACCCCACCCTAACCCTAAACCAGACTCACTGAGGGGGCCAGTTCCCCTCTGACTAACCCCACCCTAACCCTAAACCAGACTCACTGTGGGGGCCAGTTCCCCTCTGACTAACCCCACCCTAACCCTAAACCAGACTCACTGTGGGGGCCAGTTCCCCTCTGACTAACCCCACCCTAACCCTAAACCAGACTCACTGTGGGGGCCAGTTCCCCTCTGACTAACCCCACCCTAACCTAGACTCACTGTGGGGGCCAGTTCCCCTCTGAATAACACCACCCTAACCCTAAACCAGACTCACTGTGGGGGCCAGTTCCCCTCTAACTAACCCCACCCTAACTTTAAACCAGACTCACTGTGGGGGCCAGTTCCCATCTGGCTAACATCATGAATATAATGTAAATATTACTTATGTATAAAATCATGGTTTAAAATGATTAAACTAAGTAAGTGTTAAGGGTCAGTGTTTAAACATCGATTTGTTTGAACTGTAAGATTAATGATTAATGTCTTTGAAGTTCATCCTGGATTAACTGCAGAAGTTCACATTGATGCAATTGTCATTGTTAATTGGCTGATGAAGGGTTTTGTTGGCAATTTTTGGTCTGTGGATTCCATTTCAAGATCGTAGTCCATCAATAGGCCGAGGTGATGCAGGCAGAGATCAGGGATGTGAAACACAGTTCAACCGGCAGGTAATTTCTGTGAGGTTCGGTGTGGTCCATCCTAAATCCAAGGTTCAGACTATGGTATGTGAAGTATCCCATGTCTTATGGTTGGAGTTGGCATCAGTTCATCCTCTGAAGTCCATCATAATAGACTGAAGTGATGTTTGGCACCGGCTGCATTTAGTCATCATCACACAGTGACACGTAGCAGTCGAGTCCAACACGAAGCAGGAATGGTGCTGGATCCAGCCGGTTCTGGTGACCTCAGGATAGGAGTCTCGAGGTTGAGACAGGGAAACAAATAAAATAATAGAAACATAGATGCCATTAAATTTATTGCAGAGTTATAAATCATGATCAGTGTTTCTGGTTCTGGCAGACCCAACTAAAGCAGCCCAATTGTGTGTTGGAGGATAAATTAGGTGTATGTCTGGATAAATAGAGTCTTTAGCCTAGACTTAAACTGAGGGAGTGTGTCTGAGTCCCGAACAGTGCTAGGGAGACTATTCCACAGTTTAGGAGCCAAATATGAAAAGGATCTTCCTCCTTTTGTGGATTTTGATATTCTAGGAACTATTAACAGGCCAGAATTGTGTGATCGTAATGAGCGTGATGGAATATAGTGTGGTAGAAGGTCACTTAAGTACTGTGGAGACCATTCAAAGCTTTGTACATAGATAACAGAATTTTAAAATTAATATGTCATTTAACAGGTAACAATGTACCGATGATAAAATGGGGTAAAATATATCATATTTCTTGGTTCTCGTCAGCACTCTGGCTGCTGCATTTGAACCAAATGAAGTTTATTTATTGATCTTGCTGGACATCCTCCCAGTAATGCATTACAATAATCTAGTCTTGAGGTCATGAACGCATTAATTGTTTTTCTGCATCAGCAACAGAGAGCATGTGTTGTAATTTAGCAATATTTATGATGTGGAAGAATGCTGTTTCTACAAACATTGGAAATTTGATTTTCAAAGGACAGATTGATTTCAAATATAACACCTAAGTTCTTTGCTGTTGAAGATGATGTAAAAGTACATCCATCCAGAGTCACATTATATTGTAGTGGCTTATTTTTAGATTTTTTTGGTCCAATAATTAGTACCTCTGTTTTGTCAGAATTGACAATTCCGCTTCTTAATAAGCGGTTTGATAACTGCCATTTTAAAGTTTCTTGGGACATGTCCTAAGCATAGCGAGGAGTTAATAATATTAAGAAGAGGTTCTGAGATTACAGGAGATACCTCTTTTAAGAGCTTAGTTGGTTATAGGATCTAACAAACATGTTGTGGCTTTTGATGTTTCGATAAGTTTTGTTAGCTCTTCATGACCTATGACAGAGAAGGACTGAAGATGCACGTGAGGAAAATTATTAGACACTGTTTTCTGAGGTGCTATGACAGATGATTGCATAATTCCAATTTTATTTCTGATTATTTCAATTTTATCTGTATAGAAATTCATGAAGTCATTACTCTTGTGCTGTGACGTAATATCTGGTTCTGTTGAGGCTTTATTCCAAACCAATTTAGCCACAGTACTGAATAAACATCTAGGATTGTTGTGGTTATTTTCTATGAGTTTACTAAAATATGCTGACCTGCAGCTTTTAGTGCCTGTCTGTAGCTACAGACACTATCCTTTCATGCACCACGAAATACTTCAAATTTTGTATTTTTCCACATGCACACCATTTTCCGAGCTGTTCTCTTGAGAGCATGAGTGTGATCATTGTATCATGGTGCAGGGCTTATTTCTTTACTTTTCTTTAATCGAAGTGGGGCGACAATATCAAGAGTGCTAGAGAAGACTGCATTTATTTACCTTTATTTATTTACCTTATTACAGGGACAATCCCTCCGGAGCAACCTGGAGTTAAGTACCTTGCTCAAGCTGTTGAACCGACAACCTTCTGCTTATCAGTTTAGTGCTTTAGTTCACTACGCCACCACCACTCCATATCATGCCAAGACATTGACGATGCTAAATTGTGAACAGATTTTTGATAAATTGAAAGGTGTTGCCATGGTAACGAGAAATAAAAAAGGGAAACAGGAAGTTTTTAATATCTTCTGCGTGCATTGTGTGATTGAGCCATATGTTTGACCTTGAGGGCTGATCACATTGATGTGGCTATTGTGGGTCATGGTCGTAACAGTCGTAATGCCCTGTTTAGGCCACTGGAAGGAGCCCGGATGGAAAGCCATTACTGGGCAGTATGCTGTCAGAGCCTAAGCTTAGGATTTAAACCAATTAACTCTGTATCCTGAGAAATTAGAAAAGGAATCTATAATTCTGTGGAGGCAAGGCATAGATCAGAGGGGGTCAGAGATGAATAATAAAATATCACCTGTGTAAAGCAGAAGCTTATGCACCATACCTCCCGCCATCACCCCTGGAAAATCCTCCTCCTTTGTTATCGCAGCTGCTAATGGTTCCAAGGCAAGACAGATCTATAATGGGGAAAGAGGGCAACCCTGCCGAGTGCACCTATCCAGAGTAAAATTAATCAATTTTTTTGTACCGCCCCTACTGGGTGTCAATAAAGCAACTTAATCCATCCAATAAACATACTCCCAAACCCATAAAAATCTCATTCTACCATATCAAACACCTTTTCGGCGTCAAGTGAGATGGCAGTGATCAGAGTCTGATCACTCGCCACTGACCACATGATATTGATGATACGCCTAATGTTATCAGAAGAGCTGCGGCCCTGAATAAACCCCACCTGATCTATATGTATAAGAGATTACTTTATTTAATCAATTAGTGTTATGACCCCTAGGGTTGTCTAAGGGTATGAGGGGGTAACATTTTAATTGGAAATGGATTTAGGGTGTGTGTTGGGTTGGCAAATGACAAAAGCAACCTGGCAAGGATACGGTATAAAAGGTAGTTTATTTTAAGTGTATCACTGTAACGAAAAGTCAATGATTAAATGATTAGGGTGTTTACATATTATACCTTGAACATAATTAAACCAGTGGGAAAAAAGGACATAAGAGGAGCCAAAGAAAAGAAAGAATCAAAACAAAACAATTCTAACTTATTGTTATAGCCCTCTAATCTCAATAAATTGTCCATTCAAACAAAAAGGCAAGAAAGAAAATGAAACAGCTCTTCAGCATTGGAAACGCCAATGTCTAAACTATTCTGCCTGCTCTAAAGAAAAACACCAAAAGTACAGGGGTTGGCACTCACTCCTAACCTAAGGTGTCTAATACAAACAATAGTCTACGTGGTGCAAGGTGTATGTCACGTGACGTCTTACCTGTCCACTTTTCCAATCTGGTTAGGTGAGCAGCGAGATATATAAATAAAACTGATGAAAAGTCACATAAACAACGAAGGGGTAACAAGTGACTTTGTCAGTATACAAAAATGATTGTACAGGGTCACAAAGAACTAGGGACAATACGCAAAAGCAGAAGCTAACAAGAAAAGCTGTCATCAAACGAAAAAGCCCCAAACACATGGATTCAAACAGCTTTTAAAAGGGTAGGAAGGGCCATCCATTGGTGGAGAGTGGAGATGATGTCATCAGGGTAATTAAGATTGGCAGCCCAGACAACCAATAACAGCAACCTAATCAGAGTGTGTAAAAAGAGAGGGAAACAGAGAAGAGAACACAAAACAAGCATGCATACACATAGATGCATAGTGATGTAACAATTAGCCCAAATTTTTGACAGTATTTTAACGTGTAGCTGGATCAGGGGAATTGGATGGTAACTCTTACACTCGCTTGGATTTTTGTCCTTTTTAAGAATCAGACTGATCCAGTTTTATGTCATGGTTGGTGGAAGCTTTCCGTTCTTTAATGATTCTGTACAAACTTCTAACAAAAGTGGAGCCAGTTCTGTAGCATAAGATCTAAAAAACTCAGCGGTAAAGCCATCTGGCCCCGGAGCCTTGCCTGCAGACAAGGCCTTAATTACCTCGCCAAGCTCCTTCAAGTTTATCTCAGAATCAAGAGAATTTTTTTGCTCAGTCGTCAATTTAGGGAGTTCTAAAGGTTCCACAAAGTTTTTAATATCTTCATCATTAGACGAAGATGTGGAACTAAAGAGATCAAGATAGAACTCTTTAAAAGGTCAATATTTCACCACCAGCAGGTTTCAATGGTACAAAAAGACTCACTCTGTTTTATATATCTAGCCAAAAACTTCCCTGCTTTGTCCTCCGACTCAAAGTATGACTGTCTTGCCCTGAATAACCAAAACTCCACCTTCCACGACAAAATAGTATTATATCTGTATTTCGATTGAGTCAATTCTCTGAGGCCATCAGACAACATTCGTCACTTCAGCTCTGCCTCTGCACTTTTAATATTTCCTTCCTACACAAGTTCTCGTGCTTTGGATTTTTTTGATGAATGAGGCGTACTGTATAAGCTGACCCCTAAGAACCACCTGTAGTACCTCCTACGCCACGCCCACAGAGGATACACAAAAGGGACACATTAAGGCGCCAACTATATGATTTGTTTCTCTCCATTTTCGGCAATACCTCTAAACTCTCCAGGGCGTGATCTGAGACTAAGATATTTCCAATTGAGCAATCAACAACAGATGAAATGAGGGATTTGGATATTTAAAAAAATGTGTTCTAGAATAAATCTTATGGATTGATGAAATAGTCCCTCCCAGATGGATTCAAAAGTCTCCAAATATCTGTAAGACCAAGATTTTTACACATCCTGTGAAGCGTCAGTGTTGCTCTAGGGGGCTTACACACTTTTGCTTTACTATGATCAAGGACTGAATCCATCAATAGATTATAGACTCCTCCCAATATTATATCATGAGGGGTGCCAGCAGCTTGCAACATCCGTCGGATTGCTCAGTTTTTCATTACAAATTTGTGAGGCAAAATTACATAACAGAAAATACTTTGCAAAAGTTATCTTCCGTCAATGCAAACGTTTCTTTAAGGAAAAGTGTTTTTCATAAAACAAACTCCAGCCGCTAGACGGAGCCAACACATATAGAAACAAAAATGATGCCCAGCTTCCTCAAAAGCCAGAGTAAGTACAGCGAGTCAACCCACTCACATGAGAAACACCCAATAGTTTACTCACCCATTGATTCTATAAAAGACAGTGCCTGATTGGGACATATAAATACTTTGCTACCATCCTTCGCTTCTATTCTCAACTTGGCCGGAAACATCAATGCAAAAGCGATCTTACATAGATACAAGAGTTTCTTGCATTCCCTGAACCGATTGCGTTTCTCTCTTGTCGAACTCGCAAAGTCCGGGAACAGGAAAATATTATGAAAAATTTAAATTAAATAAAATAATAAATTAATTAATAAAATTAAAATATTATTCCAAGAAAGCTTCCCTTTGCTCCTCGCCTGTCACAACACAAGATTTTTATTGGATGATCTCAGAAATCTGGCCAGGATTGATCGGGGCCTGTCTCCCTCAGTGGATCTCCGAGCCGGAACCCTGTGAGCTCGCTCAATTTCCAGCTTGTGGCCTGTTATGTCGAGCAGACTCAGGAAAAACTCATCTAGGGATTTCACCATATCTCTGCCCTCCTCATGCGCAGGAATTCCAACAATTCGTCGTTATTCCTGCGGTTTCTAATCTCGAGATCTTCAAGCTTTTCAAGAACATGTTCCAAATCAACTTTGGTTGAGGGCGGATTAGCGGATAATTCCCTGTCCGATGACTCCAGATAATCGGTTCGTTTCTCAACACCTGCCACTCTTTTACCTAACTCAGAGAATTTTATTTCCATCGACATAAACGATCAACGTATTACAACGAGATCCTCCAAGTCAGCAAGAACCTTCATCAGCATCAGCGACATGTTGCAAAGTTGACAATGTGTCTCCTCTCCCGCCGCAACATCCAAATCGAGTACCCGGACTGTCGGGGCTTTCATCCTGAACACGTAAGTGTCTTTTAATGTCTCCAGACCTCAAGGATTTTTACTTCTTTGCATTGTTTTACCTAAAAGAGCAAATGTGTAACTGGGTGTATCGAATTTCACCAGATTATAACATGAGAATAATAAAAAATTTAGCAAATTGAATATCATCGCAAAGGGGAGGATCTCAGATTTCTAATGACCCCTAGATTGAGCTTGTAGTCCACTCAGAGGCCGAGATATTCAATGAAATAATGAGGGTGTTGCTTGAACTGAACATTAGACTGAATGTCTATGGACGAGCACATCTGTGAGGGGTAAAATGTGTTAGAGCGCCCCTACATTTAACATCTGTGAGGGGTAAAATGTGTTAGAGCGCCCCCTACAGTTCACATCTGTGGGGGGGTCAAATGTGTTAGAGCGCCCCCTACAGTTCACATCTGTGGGGGGTCAAATGTGTTAGAGCGCCACCTACAGTTCACATCTGTGAGGGGTCAAATGTGTTAGAGCGCCCCCTACAGTTCACATCTGTGGGGGGGTCAAATGTGTTAGAGCGCCACCTACAGTTCACATCTGTGAGGGGTCAAATGTGTTAGAGCGCCACCTACATTTCACATCTGTGAGGGGTAAAATGTGTTAGAGCGCCCCCTACAGTTCACATCTGTGAGGGGTAAAATGTGTTAGAGCGCCACCTACAGTTCACATCTGTGTATTGCGATGGAATGTGTTAGATCGCCACCTACAGTTCACATCTGTGTATTGCGATGGAATGTGTTAGATCGCCACCTACAGTTCACATCTGTGTATTGCGATGGAATGTGTTAGAGTGCCACCTACAGTTCACATCTGTGTATTGTGATGGAATGCGTTAGAGCGCCACCTACAGTTCACATCTGTGTATTGTGATGGAATGTGTTAGATCGCCACCTACAGTTCACATCTGTGTATTGCGATGGAATGTGTTAGAGCTCCACCTACAGTTCACATCTGTGTATTGTGATGGAATGTGTTAGAGCGCCACCTACAGTTCACATCTGTGTATTGTGATGGAATGTGTTAGAGCGCCACCTACAGTTCACATCTGTGTATTGCGATGGAATGTGTTAGAGCTCCACCTACAGTTCACATCTGTGTATTGTGATGGAATGTGTTAGAGCGCCACCTACAGTTCACATCTGTGTATTGGGATGGAATGTGTTAGATCGCCACCTACAGTTCACATCTGTGTATTGCGATGGAATGTGTTAGAGCGCCACCTACAGTTCACATCTGTGTATTGTGATGGAATGTGTTAGAGCGCCACCTACAGTTCACATCTGTGTATTGCGATGGAATGTGTTAGATCGCCACCTACAGTTCACATCTGTGTATTGCGATGGAATGTGTTAGATCGCCACCTACAGTTCACATCTGTGTATTGCGATGGAATGTGTTAGAGCGCCACCTACAGTTCACATCGGTGTATTGTGATGGAATGTGTTAGAGTGCCACCTACAGTTCACATCTGTGTATTGTGATGGAATGCGTTAGAGCGCCACCTACAGTTCACATCTGTGTATTGTGATGGAATGTGTTAGATCGCCACCTACAGTTCACATCGGTGTATTGCGATGGAATGTGTTAGAGCTCCACCTACAGTTCACATCGGTGTATTGTGATGGAATGTGTTAGAGCGCCACCTACAGTTCACATCTGTGTATTGCGATGGAATGTGTTAGAGCGCCACCTACAGTTCACATCTGTGTATTGTGATGGAATGTGTTAGAGCGCCACCTACAGTTCACATCTGTGTATTGCGATGGAATGTGTTAGAGCTCCACCTACAGTTCACATCGGTGTATTGCGATGGAATGTGTTAGAGCGCCACCTACAGTTCACATCGGTGTATTGCGATGGAATGTGTTAGAGCGCCACCTACAGTTCACATCTGTGTATTGTGATGGAATGCGTTAGAGCGCCACCTACAGTTCACATCTGTGTATTGTGATGGAATGCGTTAGAGCGCCACCTACAGTTCACATCTGTGTATTGTGATGGAATGCGTTAGAGCGCCACCTACAGTTCACATCTGTGTATTGTGATGGAATGCGTTAGAGCGCCACCTACAGTTCACATCTGTGTATTGTGATGGAATGCGTTAGAGCGCCACCTACAGTTCACATCTGTGTATTGTGATGGAATGCGTTAGAGCGCCACCTACAGTTCACATCTGTGCATTGTGATGGAATGCGTTAGAGCGCCCCCTACAGTTCACATCTGTGCATTGTGATGGAATGCGTTAGAGCGCCCCCTACAGTTCACATCTGTGTATTGTGATGGAATGTGTTAGAGCGCCACCTACAGTTCACATCTGTGTATTGTGATGGAACGTGTTAGAGCGCCACCTACAGTTCACATCTGTGTATTGTGATGGAATGCGTTAGAGCGCCCCCTACAGTTCACATCTGTGTATTGTGATGGAATGTGTTAGAGCGCCACCTACAGTTCACATCTGTGTATTGTGATGGAACGTGTTAGAGCGCCACCTACAGTTCACATCTGTGTATTGTGATGGAATGCGTTAGAGCGCCCCCTACAGTTCACATCTGTGTATTGTGATGGAATGCGTTAGAGCGCCACCTACAGTTCACATTTGTGTATTGTGATGGAACGTGTTAGAGCACCACCTACAGTTCACATCTGTGTATTGTGATGGAATGCGTTAGAGCGCCCCCTACAGTTCACATCTGTGTATTGTGATGGAATGTGTTAGAGCGCCACCTACAGTTCACATCTGTGTATTGTGATGGAATGCGTTAGAGCGCCCCCTACAGTTCACATCTGTGTATTGTGATGGAACGTGTTAGAGCGCCACCTACAGTTCACATCTGTGTATTGTGATGGAATGCGTTAGAGCGCCCCCTACAGTTCACATCTGTGTATTGTGATGGAATGTGTTAGAGCGCCACCTACAGTTCACATCTGTGTATTGTGATGGAATGTGTTAGAGCGCCACCTACAGTTCACATCTGTATATTGTGATGGAAGGTGATGGTCTTGTGTTTTCTGCCACCTAGTGGAATTAAATGAGACTTCTCAAAGTGATGTAGTGTGAACAGAACCTGAATAACAGGTTTACAAAGTTGGGAGAACTTTTACCTTTTTGTTAGCTTTTAGACGATGTAGACGCTCATGTAGATGTAGTGAAGAGTATAAAGATTTTTTTGGACCAAATAGACCAAAAATATGAATGACTCATTTTGTCTGGAGGTTTTGCCATTTAAATTGCATTTAAAACAAGGAAATGCTTCAATACAGAAAATAAAGTAATTTACACTGTATAATACAACTTATTTTTTGTTTCAAAATGGGGCAATGAATAAACCCAATAGAATAAACCCCAAATAATTGACTGAAATAAAAGAATTGTAGGTTTATATAAGGACATCTGACTTGGGATCTTGTGGTATATTTCAATGTTCTTGTGTTTAGAAGCATGTTACATTTACGAGAATGTAAAATGTAGGACACACACTTAATTTTCTTTCCAAAAATATCGAGGGGGGGGGGGGGGGTTGGCGTGTTGGATATTACTGGTGTGTCCTGAGAGAACCGAAATAGGACAGTCACTTAGTGCTCGAACCCGCAGGAATAGCAGAAATATGTCACCGATTTTTAAATGAGCTAAAGCTGGAAACAGAGACTTTGAATATCCCTCAAATTAAAATGACACGCAGGGTTAATTGAAGACTCTGGTGTCAGAGAGAGAGAGAGAGAGAGAGAGAGAGAGAGAGAGAGAATAGGTGTAAATGTGGCCGTGGAGAACATCAATTATATATTTGATTATTTGGCAACTTTATCTAACCTCAAATCCTCCAAGAAATACCATCAAACCAAACAAGAGAATGAACGATAGTTTGATTTCGACTGTAAAACAATGAGGAAAAAATTAAGACAATTATGAAAAACACAGACAACCAAACGATGCAGATCTGCGCCATCAATATTGTGAGGAACTTAAACAGTATAAAAGTACACTCAGAACACAGAGAACCGTGCAAAACCAGCTCCAAACTATTGAACAATCCATACATTAGAACAAAAGGGACGATTGGAATTCCCCAAATAAAAACAACATGAACAGACATCACCTGGAAAAATCACTTTATAGTGAAATAAAACCCAGAACAATCCCAAATATATGAAAAAAATGATCAATATGGGACATCCCAAAACCCATTAGATTACCCCATCACAGAACATGAACTGACTGATAAATACATTAACCAAATCAAAACCAAAATATTTGCATGCTTTGTAGATTTCCAGAAGGCCTTTGATTCAGTTCTAGCAACTGGGCCAATTTGGTTACCCCATGTGACTCTACCCTCCCTAGCAACCGGGCCAATTTGGTTACCCCATGTGACTCTACCCTCCCTAGCAACCGGGCCAATTTGGTTACCCCATGTGACTCTACCCTCCCTAGCAACCGGGCCAATTTGGTTACCCCATGTGACTCTACCCTCCCTAGCAACCGGTCCAATTTGGTTACCCCATGTGACTCTACCCTCCCTAGCAACCGGTCCAATTTGGTTACCCCATGTGACTCTACCCTCCCTAGCAACCGGGACAATTTGGTTACCCCATGTGACTCTACCCTCCCTAGCAACCGGGCCAATTTGGTTACCCCATGTGACTCTACCCTCCCTAGCAACTGGTCCAATTTGGTTACCCCATGTGACTCTACCCTCCCTAGGAACCGGTCCAATTTGGTTACCCCATGTGACTCTACCCTCCCTAGCAACCGGGCCAATTTGGTTACCCCATGTGACTCTATCCTCCCTAGCAACCAGGCCAATTTGGTTACCCCATGTGACTGTACCCTCCCTAGCAACCGGGCCAATTTGGTTACCCCATGTGACTCTATCCTCCCTAGCAACCAGGCCAATTTGGTTACCCCATGTGACTCTACCCTCCCTAGCAACCGGGCCAATTTGGTTACCCCATGTGACTCTATCCTCCCTAGCAACCGGGCCAATTTGGTTACCCCATGTGACTCTATCCTCCCTAGCAACCAGGCCAATTTGGTTACCCCATGTGACTGTACCCTCCCTAGCAACCGGGCCAATTTGGTTACCCCATGTGACTCTACCCTCCCTAGCAATTGGACCAATTTGGTTACACCATGTGACTCTACCCTCCCTAGCAATTGGACCAATTTGGTTACACCATGTGACTCTACCCTTTCTAGCAACTGGGCCAATTTGGTTACCCCATGTGACTCTACCCTCCCTAGACACCGGGACAATTTGGTTACCCCATGTGACTCTATCCTCCCTAGCAACCAGGCCAATTTGGTTACCCCATGTGACTGTACCCTCCCTAGCAACTGGGCCAATTTGGTTACCCCATGTGACTCTACCCTCCCTAGACACCGGGACAATTTGGTTACCCCATGTGACTCTACCCTCCCTAGCAACCGGACCAATTTGGTTACCCCATGTGACTCTACCCTCCCTAGCAACCGGACCAATTTGGTTGCTAAGGAGACCTGACTGGAGTCACTCAGCACGCCCTGAATTCACACTCATGACTCCAGGTGTGATAGTCAGCGTCAATACTCGCTCAAATACCCAGACCCCCCATGACAGTCATTTTTAAAGCTTGTTAAGGGAACACACTTCTTTCTGTCTGTCCCGTACATTACTGCCCGTGTGCCGTGTTTCATTATTTGTGTTATTGTATTCTGCTTTTAAGATAAATACCTTCAGACTTATTCATGTCATGCACATGAAACAGGAAACAAATATCCACATGTCTCACTAACACACCTACATGTTTCCTAAACAGTTCATTATTGTGTGAAGTGACGCACTGGATAGCGTATGATGAAACAGACTTTAATGCTCTTCACTTGAACTCTTTTTTTTATTAATTACACTATATGCATTGTATTTGAATTGCACCACAGCTAAAATGCAAAAGACTAT
>JAVLUX010000222.1:1365000-1390000 GCA_032164185.1 Moxostoma hubbsi
GGCAGGGCGGGTCGTGACAATACACACCCGGTCCCGTATCAGGCTAATCAAGCCTCTGAGAGAGATAAAGGCCGATGGCAGATGGTGGTGCAGCAAGAGAGAGATCATTTACGGACATGTCCATCATCTGTGTGTTTGTCTTTTTATTTTATCATTAAAATATTATTTACATCGTCCAGCTGGTTCTCGCCTCCTCCTTGCCCGTCTAAACACGTTACACTGGTGCCGAAACCTGGGAAGGAGGAGCAATACGCTGTAGTAGAGTTCTCGCCACTACTGTCCACCCCAACGGAGCAGCCGCGGCCATCTGCCGGGGGACGAGGAGCCCAGTCGCCTGAAAGCGGAGGAACGGCCGCCGACCGCGAGGGGAGAAGGGGAGAACCACTGCCAGGGGCGGGGGAGACCCCTTCGGCTCCCCGAGAATGCGGTGGGGCGTTCCGTCCGCCAGGGGCTGGAGGACTGCCTCCGATACACCCGGAGGAGCACAGCTGTCGTCCGTCACAAGCGGTCTCCTGTCACGTGTGCTCTCTGGTCACGAGCGCTCTCCGGTCACGAGTGCTCTCCGGTCACGAGCGCTCTCCTGTGACGAGCGCTCTCCTGTGACGAGCGCTCTCCGGTCACGAGCGCTCTCCGGTCACGAGCGCTCTCCTGTGACGAGCGCTCTCCGGTCACGAGCGCTCTCCTGTGACGAGCGCTCTCCTGTGACGAGCGCTCTCCTGTGACGAGCGCTCTCCGGTCACGTGCGCTCTCCTGTGACGGGCGCTCTCCTGTCACGAGCGCTCTCCTGTCACGAGCGCTCTCCGGTCACGTGCGCTCTCCGGTCACGGGCGCTCTCCGGTCACGAGCGCTCTCCGGTCACGGGCGCTCTCCGGTCACGAGCGCTCTCCGGTCACGGGCGCTCTCCGGTCACGGGTGCTCTCCGGTCACGAGCGCTCTCCGGTCACGGGCGCTCTCCGGTCACGGGTGCTCTCCAGTCACGAGCGCTCTCCGGTCACGGGCGCTCTCCGGTCACGAGGTCACGGGCGCTCTCCGGTCACGAGCTTGACTGCGCACCTCTTGACTCCGATCAGGATCAATCACGACAGGCCTGCTTCTCAAATAATAATCTCCCATCATCTCCGCACACTCAAGTGGATTTAAAATGATCACGATGCGCACCGCAAACGTAAAGTGCCGGTGTCTCACGGGGGAACTGTGGCAGGGGTTTGTCAAGAGTACAATGTGGCCGTGTCTATTTCCGCTTGTCAATTAAGAGGAAATGGCTGTGGCTTGTTTTCCTGCTAGTCACTTTAATTCCAGCAGGAAAAGTAATGCTGTAAGACTCCGTCCGTGCGCATGTTGCCTGTACTAGGGACACACAATGCGCTCTCCGACACACCATAAATTCTGGAATTTATTCAAGGATGGACTTCAAAGACACTGGTCACTAATCTTGCAGTTCAAACACAATCACTGTCTAAATACTGACCCTTAGCACTTAATAAGTTTAATAATTTTTTAAATCTTGTTTTTTGACTATAAATAATTCTTATTTACATTATTCATGATGTTAGTCAGAGGGGAACTGGCCCCCACAGTGAGTCTGGTTTCTCCCAAGGTTATTTTTCTCCATTAACCATCATCTTTTGGAGTTTTGTGTTCCTTGCCACAGTCGCCTTCGGCTTGCTCACTGGGGTTATTAATACAATTATTATTTGATTATTTTTAAACACTATAAAGAATCATATCTTATCTAATTCCACAACAAGGCTCCAAACAAAAAATCAATTAAGGAGCCAATGGCTCCTACAGGGGGAAAAACAGGCGCCAAATATTTTCATTTTTAACTCCTTCCATTCCTTTTCGTCCCGCAGCTCGCTAACAGTGTAGTCTGTGGAGCATTCTTCGCAATTATGTGATCACGTGCATTTTTATGCTTGTTACTGTCACCGTGTTTTCTAACAGTCTCTTTTTTGAAATGGTTAGTTCCTGCAATGAACTCCGTTTTCCCCGCTATTTCTTTTGATATACACTTTTGTAATGTATCTCGGGAAATGTAAAGCAAATTTTAAAATCAAAGGGAGTAAATTTTTACTGTCGCCAATGGCGACCTTGACAGAAATTACACTCGCAAATAAATTTATTTGGTCACAAATGCGACCATTTTTAGTCGCAGCTTGGAGCCCTGCACAAGGATGATGATTTATCGACTTTATAGACATTACATTTTTATCGTCTGTTAATGCTGAACTTCTGTAAAGATGCTTTGAAACGATGTGTGTTGTGAAAGGTGCTATACAAATAAAATTGACTTGACTTGACTTGACACCATTGCACATTTCTCTCCCAATAACGATTTAAAGACTGTCCTCGGGGTGTCTGCCAATAGACGTCGTGGAGTGTGACCGTAACGACTACAATGCTCAGATTTGGATGTGTTTCTGTCTGGTACCTGATCCAGGATCATTGCATCCCTAACCTTCAACTCAAGCATCTTTATTACTATTGACTATTTCTGTATGAATGCCTCACATGTATAACGCTTGCTGTTTATGTGCCGAGGGGATTATTCAGTTCAGCAACATTCAGTGTTCGGTTCCTGTTATTTTCTGCAGCGTGTCGTGCCACTGTGTAATACTAGAGTAAAGCAGTGAGAGGGTTTATTGAGGGCTGGTGAATGCTGGGACCCGTAGCTAAACGCCCAGATCATGTGGTTTTGGCTCTGGAGATGCTACTTTGTGATATGTCAACACAACACACATGCCATTATTCAATATGCAGAAACTTCTGAACTGCTGAACGTTTTGGGCTCGTTCAGTTGGTTTCATGAGATGATTATGGACATGTTTGATCATGCAGTGGTCAGAAACCTGTTATCATGTGTGAGGAGCACTGAAGTCTCCGACATCTGCAGACTGCATTCATCACAATATCCTCGAGCGGTTTATCCTGATGACAGGCCTTTCTTGTGATCTCCCTGTTTAAAAGTGAGTTGAGGAGAAACGCAATGATAACCAACATAAAGACTGATTTGATTTCATATAAAAGTCATTAAACATGTTACTGGACTGTGGATATCCAAATCGAAATCGATGAGAAAATGTTTTTATTCTTCTGACACTTTAAATGTTTTTTTTGTTTTTTTTTCTAAGAATCATAATTTTTTTAAAATGGCACATAATATTAGGTTTTGTCTTGGATATCGGCATGATTCGTCACTATAGAAACCCTCATGAAAACAAACAAACAAAGGCTGCGTCTTGAAAAACATGGCCGCCATCGAACAGTCGACTTTCAGCCGCTATTCGACAAGGTCAACAAAGGTCGATCAGAACGACACGAGACTTTTGTGAACTAACACTAGGGTTTTTTTTATTCGACATCAACAAACCTGTACTGGAAGAACCTGTGAACAGCCTAGATAAATAATTATAAAACAAATGTAACGCTTATTATTAGGTGTGTGTGTAACAGTGTAATGTAAAGATATGGGCATGGCCTATAATACCCAAAAGCCTATAACTCATAAATTATTAATCCGATTCGTATCAAATTTAGTACATGCATGCAACTTGCCATTATGAAGAAGCGTGCCAAATTAGGTGCAGATCGGACAATAGGTGGCGCTATAACAGTCAGGTCATATCTCTGTGGCTCTGAACAGTATGGCCATTTATCTCTATTGTAGGTGCCAACAGGGCATCTTATTAATATTAATATCCATTACATGTGCACTTAAAGGACCTTGAATGCTTGAATCTTGTTAATTGCTATATTTAAACCTTACGTTGGTTGATCTTGTTTCGTTATAATGCTTTGACAGTGGAAACATTTGATTTTCTGTGATTTAACTTTGTTGTGAATTCTGCTCATTTAAACGTCCATAACGCTCCCTTATTTTCATTATGTTCATTCTCATGAAATGTTCACCTCAGCGGTGTCCTCAGTTGGCCTTTGTGTTCGGATGGTTCAGTGCAATCCAAGTGTGTCTGGCCGATTCATTCATATTCAATTGGTTTTTTTTCCGGCTGTTTGTATGGATTTAAACTTCCTGGATGTGAGAGACCGTCCGCACCAGCAGCACCTGTAAGTGGTGTATTGTAGGAGGTTGGAAATGATATTTTGGTAACCTTTAGAGAGTTCCCACAGATCCAAAAGCCTTCTTTTCGTTGAGTCTGGCTTGTTTCATCCATGGGAAGTCTTTGAGTCATTACACAAATCTCTTGGCCACACATCAGTATTGCTCTGTTTGGCACAGGCGGGTGCCCATGTATGGTGAACGAGAGGGCGTACGTAGGGCGATACATTACCCAGTGTTCCTGTGTGATTATTAGTGGACTGTGATCTGTCATGGTGAAGCAGTATGTGTTGATTCCCTCTCGTGTTGGAGGAAGCGCTGCATTCACTTCCTGCACGCGAGTGGTCCGCGTTTAACGTATAGATAACACTACAGTCAACAGTTTGGACACACCCCCTCATGTTTTATTTGTACTGTTTTCTGTATTTATGAATAAAGATAAAGTCATTACAACTAAATAAAACATGGACATAAGGGAATCAGATCCTCAGATGCTCATAGTCTCGTGAGAATAATTGGTACGGGATGGTGAACTCGTACGGTGCCGTATAGCGCTAGCGTCCTATCCAACACTTCACTTGAAGAAAGTTTCTTTTATTTTAATTTAGTATATTTTTCTATTCTGCTTGCTGCTGTTAGTGCCATTAAAATTACACACAGCCACTTTAATCCATTTCATACCCCCCCCCCCCCCCCCCCAAATCAGTGTAAAGAATGTTAAAAATGTGCACGAGCCTTTGAGCTTTAAAGGTGCTGTAAGCGATGTTAGCTGGTCCCACAGACTTCTCTCTCCCCGCTGTTTACCGATCTCCATGACACCTGTTTCAGTGATATGTGCCTGTAATGATGGCGTTTTACACACGCACACACACACACACACACAAGCTCACAAACACATGTGCAGACATGATGATGATGATGATGATGATGATTATGTGCTTCTATCGCTCTGGTCACTCCTGGAGTTCATCGGAGAGTTTGTAAGTTGAGCAGAATGTTCTAGTTCACAATATCAAAGAGTGGTTGTGTTCACATCATGATGGACAGTCAAACTGCTCGTTAACAAAGTAACCGGGCCATTGGCCGGAAGATAAATGCCATTAACATATTGTGTGTGTGTGTGTGTGTGTGTGTGTGTGTGTGTGTCGGGTGGAGAGGGTTATTATATTCACTCACTCATCTGGTGTCCAGAGATTAGATGGCACTTTGTCTTTTAATTCCTGGATAGACCTCTGACAATATTTGCCATGTGACTGCATCCAGTGTGTGTGTGTGTGTGTGTGTGTGTGTGAGTGTGTGAGTGTGTGTGTGTCAGGATGGATCGCTCTTGTCACAGTGATGTGGTTTGTAGATTTCAGGATTAATGTGTTCTGAGCTTTCATTCAGAACACTGGTGTAGTCAGACGTCCTGCCATGTGATGTGTCATGTGATGTGCCATTTGACATGTCATGTGATGCGGATGAGACTGACTGTATGAGAGTCATTCTAGACAAAAATCAACAAATCATGACGTTCAACTACGGGATTTCATCAATGCTCGTGTCGTGTTTAAGTCCAGATTGACTTCATGAGGAACATGTGCATCACGTGTTTATAAGCGCACGATGCTTTTTACAATATAATACTTCTTACATTTAAACTCAAACATGATCAGCAATTAATGACATGTGTCATTTCTGAATAATCAAGCTTTAATCATAGTGGGACAGTCCTTATCAATGTGTCCCGGCAATGAAAATACACTGAGTTTATAGAGTTGACAATAGAGTTTATGTGAGGTATTCTATGTGATATTAGGAACGAGGGTCGATGGAAGTACACCTCCGTCATTAATGATTGGGTGAAGGTAAATGCCTAATATTGATGCATGAAAAACAATATTTTCATTTCATGTGTTTAATCTTGTGTTTTGCGTCTGAGATCGCTCAGGACGAGCTCCAGATGTGTTCATGTACAAAGTATCGCTGTTAAATACAAATAAAATACATAATGTCAAGATGCATATTATCTCTTCATTTGATATTTCCATCATTCCTCACCCAGTTTCTTCCTCTGACTCATTTTGGAAAAAATATTTGATTGTGTCCAAATGAGCTACAATGTGATTAAAATAATTATGTGATTTACACTGTAAACACATTGTAGCTCGTGAGGTCACACATGTGGTTTCTAGCATGTTCTTGGGCTTGCAGTGCTTTTGCTTGTGCACAATGGTGAAGCTTCCCAATATTCTGCTCATTAACAGACGTATTTCTCCCCAAGTCCTCATGGTGGCGTAGTGACCATATTTCCCTCGTGTCAGTTCCAAAATCTACCAATGGACCCTTTTCACCAGACCTGTTATGATGCGTGTGCGCTGTTTTTAACAATGTGATAAGATGAGGGGGGTCCTGGGTATCTCAGCGAGTACTGGCGAAGACTATCACCGCTGGAGTCATGAGTTTGAATTCAGGGCGTGCTGAGTGACTCCAGTCCGGTCGCCTTAGCAACTACATTGGGCCGGTTGCTAGGGAGTGTAGAGTCACATGGGGTAACCAAATTGGGCCGGTTGCTAGGGAGTGTAGAGTCACATGGGGTAACCAAATTGTCCCGGTTGCTAGGGAGTGTAGAGTCACATGGGGTAACCAAATTGTCCCGGTTGCTAGGGAGTGTAGAGTAACATGGGGTAAACAAATTGGGCCGGTTGCTAGGGAAGGTAGAGTCACATGGGGTAACCAAATTGTTCCGGTTGCTAGGGAGGGTAGAGTCACATGGGGTAACCAAATTTTCCCAGTTGCTAGGGAGGGTAGAGTCACATGGGGTAACCAAATTGTCCCGGTTGCTAGGGAGGGTAGAGTCACATGGGTTAACCAAATTGTCCCGGTTGCTAGGGAGGGTAGAGTCACATGGGTTAACCAAATTGTTCCGGTTTCTAGGGAGGGTAGAGTCACATGGGGTAACCAAATTGTCCCGGTTGCTAGGGAGGGTAGAGTCACATGGGGTAACCTCCTCGTGGTCTCTATAATGTGGTTCTCAAAAATGGGAGCAATAAAAAAAACAATGTGAAATCGTCGATAGTCAATACTGCTCTTTTATAAGTTTGAGTACATATTTCATCAAATACTGTAAGTGACATCATATAACGTGGAATAGACGTCGATGTGCTGTAAGGGAAGCAGGTAAAGATGGGAAGAGCTGAAGGGAAATACATGAAATGTGAACATCCCGTCCGCAGCTCTCCTCCTCTCTGGATGTGACCTTGTTAAAGCAGCTTTAATGCTTCAGTGCTTGTGTTGAGTATCGATTACAGGTCATTAATGAGCCGCTGTGGATCATTGGGAGGGTTTTATGTGCATTCCTCTAACATGCAGATACTTCAGCTTCATTTCTGTCATCTTATTTGTCTTTCAATCAAGCCTGATCGATCTGCTTTACCGTATCAGACTACACTGGCCGCTGTTCATGAGAGTCATTAGTTCAGGAATCAGACCACACTGATCGCTGTATCTTTCACGCTGTGGATTCAAAAGAACCTGTTCACGAGAGTCATTAGTTCAGGAATCAGACCTCCTGAATTAATGACTCTTAAGAGTCCGTTCTTTTGAGTCTGTTTTGAGGTGTCGATTCTAAAGAACAAGCACATTAGAGTCATTCAGTCTGGAGTCGATCTACACCGGTTGCGCTGCGTGTTACAGTGAGTTGACAGTAACTTACAGTCCATTAGGTCACAGTGACTTTCAGTCCGGGACAATAACGGTGCTCATCACTGGGTTGTAATTGTGACTGTAGACTAACAATTAAAATATAGCACAAACTCAATGAGAAACACACTCCTCTTTCACCACATCTGTTCTGTCGTCGTCTTTGTGTCTAACAGGAAAACTCTAATTATCTCCTTATCAGACTTATGCTTAAAATTTGATAGACTATGAAATGTTTTCAGTGTTTTTCCTGCTTCACTGCAAACAGGAAGCTGTGAGCCAGAGAGCAGCACAAGATAAGACAGATGGGAAGATCCGACTCTATCCGAGGAGTTTGGAAGGAAACTCTGACACACACACACACAGACACTCACTCACACACACACACTCAGACACTCAGACACACACACACTCACAGACACTCACACACTCAGACACTCAGACACACAGACACACACACACTCAGTCACACACACAGACACACTCACAGACACAGACACACACAATCACAGACACACACCCACATGACTCCCACATGACTCCCACACATGACACACACTTGACTCCCACATGACACACACATGACTCCCACATGACACACACATGACTCCCACACATGACTCCCACACATGACACACACTTGACTCCCACATGACACACACATGACTCCCACACATGACTCCCACACATGACTCCCACACATGACTCCCACACATGACACACACACATGACACCCACATGACACCCACATGACTCCCACATGACACCCACATGACTCCCACATGACACACACATGACTCCCACACATGACTCCCACACATGACACACCCACATGACACCCACATGACTCCCACATGACACCCACATGACTCCCACATGACACCCACATGACTCCCACATGACACACACATGACTCCCACACATGACTCCCACACATGACACACACACATGACACCCACATGACTCCCACACATGACACACACACATGACACCCACATGACTCCCACACATGACACACACACATGACTCCCACACATGACTCCCACACATGACACACACACATGACACACACACATGACTCCCACACATGACTCCCACACATGACACACCCACATGACACCCACATGACTCCCACATGACACCCACATGACTCCCACATGACACCCACATGACTCCCACATGACACACACATGACTCCCACACATGACTCCCACACATGACACACACACATGACACCCACATGACTCCCACATGACACACACATGACTCCCACACATGACACACACGACTCCCACACATGACACACACACATGACACCCACATGACTCCCACATGACACACACATGACTCCCACAAATGACACACACATGACTCCCACACATGACTCCCACATGAATCCCACACATGACACACAGACATGACACACACATGACTCCCACACATAACACCCACATGACACACACACATGACACTCCTATGACACCCATATGACACACACACATGACACACCCACATGACACTCATATGACACACACACGACACTCATATGACACACACATATGACACACACACACGACACTCATATGACACACACACACGACACTCATATGACACACACATGACACTCATATGACACACAACACTCATATGACACATATGACACACACACACATGAAACTCATATGACACACACGACACTCATATGACACACACATATGACACACACATGACACTCATATGACACACACACACATGACACTCATGACACACTCATATGACACACACATATGACACACACACATGACACTCATATGACACACATGACACTCATATGACACACACATGACACACACATGACCGCTCTGATTCAGTGAGTCTTTAGACTGATTCAAACCGATAACTCCTTCATTTATTTCTGATTCAGCCGTTATATGTCAATCATTTGTTTGTGAATCGGACTGCACTGGTTGCACTATATATGTCTGTTGTTGCTTATGTGCATCAACTCAAAATTCAATAGAAATATGTTTCTATTCATACTGTTTGTGCTGTATATTATATCTGTGCTCAGTCTTAAGCCCAAAGTATGCATCTGTCACACACGAATGCTGATCCGTGTACAGGACACGTTTTGTGAGGTTGGTTTATTACATCTGTTTAAATGAGAGATGCACATATTAGCAGATGGTATATGATATTAGTGTTATTGATATTTGTCTTTTATCATTAGATGAGTTACAGGGAACTGTTGAGGAGTGAAACAGACGAACAACATTATGAGCTCAATCCGAACCGTGACGGCTCGTTTACATGTCTCAGTCGCTTCACATTAGGGCTGCACTATTAATCGAAATGTAATCACATTTACGATTACAGCTGCAACGATTATGTAATCATGAAAACTGACGATTACAGCGTTCAATTTAAGTGTGCTCCTGTTGCGTCAATGGTTTCTATTTACAGCGTGTGCTTGCAGCGGTTGAGAGTCTCGACCAATCACTAGCATGTCCGTTGAGCAATGAAACGGCACTGGCCAATCAGAGCCGCTTAGATGAGTCCTCCGTCCTATCAGTAAAGACAGCTGATGCTAATGTGCGAGCTTTAACCCGTCTGAATGCCCGGATGCTTTATGTTTGAGCTCTGTTCGCAACGGAAATACAGAAGAAACATCACCTGACACTCGGACATAAGCTGTAGATCGAGAGCCAAAAGCACTTTGTAATTATTTTGGATTCGTTGCATATAGATGTTGAATACAATGCAAATGAGCAACACGACAGAACTAAAGCGCTCCCGTTCTAATCAAGGCAGGACGCGGTGTAAATAATGGAGTTGTTGTGCTGATTGGACGCTTTGCTTTTAATGAGAGCATTCGTGAGAGTGCAGAACAGTGTGCGGAGCGTCATTGAGCTCATCTCAAACCTGCAGTGAGTATAAAATACAATTTAATGCTAAAAAGAAACCAGCTCTTATCCAGCATTGAAATCTGGAGAACCACACGGTCGCTTTGTGATGTCACGGTCATTTAATATTTTAATTGACATTAATAATCACGTTTACAATATCAATAGCAATAATTCAGATTTTTGCTATAATCTTGCCGCCCTGCTTCACATGCAAACAGACGATTCTCAGCAGCCTCAAGCAATGAATCGGACAAACGGGGAAATTATCAGCCGATGCGATAATTTAAGTCGGAATATCGGCCGATTTATCGGTCACTCTGTGATATATCGGTCTGAACACCTGAAGAGAAGTTTCGGGGTCTTGTAGTCGTAGTGCGCATGTGGCAACCGTTGAGCGTTCGTGCCAACATGGAAGTGTTTTCCTCTCATCACATGCTTGGATGAAACATTTATTTTGCCGTGGCGCTGTTGATGTAGCTGCGCTGCAGGAAACGGTCAGAGAGTTCTAGAACAGGGTCTGTCCGCATTATTTACTTGTTTGTTGCGTTTTTGTTTTTTCGTTGTTGTTGTTTTTGTATTTGTATTTTTTTTTGTTTGGTTTTTGCCTCTTTTTTTTTTGTTTTTTTCTTTCATTTTTGTTTTTGCTTTAATTTTCTTAGTTTTTTTGCTTTATTTTTACTTTTTGTTTCATTCTTGCTTTCCTTTTTTGTTTTGTCTTTTTCTTTGCTTTATTTTAATTATTTTTTTAATGGCATTGATTCTGAATAATTATAGATTATTGTACCCATCTAGAGCTGCAGCTAACGATTATTTGTATAATCGACTAATCGAACGATTATTTGTATAAGCAACTAATCGAACGATTATTTGTATAAGCAACTAATCGAACGATTATTTTTATAATCGACTAATCAAATGATTATTTGTATAATAGACTAATCGAACGCTATCTGAACGAGTATTTGTACAATCGACTAATCGAGTGATATGCGAACGATTATTTGTATAATCAACTAATCAAACGATTGTTTCTATAATCGACTAATCGACCAATTATTTGTATAATCGCCCAATCGAACGATTATTCGAATGAGTATTTGTATAATCGACTAATCGAACGCTATTTGAGCGGGTATTTGTACAATCGACTAATCGAGCGATATTCGAACGATTATTTGCATAAGCGACTAATCAAACGATTATTTGTATAATCGACTAATCGAACGATTATTCGAGCGATTGTTTGCCTATTCGGCGATTATTGCTGCGATTGATCGGCAGCTCATAGCCGGTTATTCAGCTTGTGAATTATACGGTTGCATTAAATGTGTTTTCTAACAATAAAGAGGACAAAATCATCTTTTATAAATACCTCTAAATGACATTCACTGAATTAAAGGAAATAAATACTTTTAAGTTTAATTCAGTAAAGAAATCCACTGCAAAAAATCAAGTGTTTGTTTTTGTTTCCATTTAAAATAGTCTAAAAATTCTCAAATCAAGAAACATTTAGTTGAGAAGCAACATATCAGATATTTACACTTGCTTTTAGAGAATGTGTCTTTAATATACGTGTATTTTATAAGAGTATTTCTGATATTTCGAGAGTGTTTCTGTATTGACGTATATTGTATAATTCACCTGAAGCTGTTTGGAAAGTTTAGATGTTCGATATTAGCTGGTGAAGGAAGTACAAGGCCGTTCTCCTTATAGGGTGTGACGACTCTGTCACCATTTCCTGTTGACTGTGCTGTGAGACCTGCCGTTTGTATTGCTCTTTATTTTGCAGAAATATCCGTTTGTTATCGTCCATGTGTTCATCAGGAGACACATCTGTGACGCGTGTGATTGAACGCAGCCTGTAATTACAGCCAATGAACTTTCTTTAATAATGCAGTACTGGATTAGTCAAGCGTTGATTTAAGCTGTTATCTTACTGTCCTCGCGTTGTCCCTGAGGTCGGTCGTGACTGTAGGTGTCATGTTCACAAGAGCGCGGGATTCTCCTCTCATACGGACTGTTTTTCAGTTCTCACCATAATTCTATTTTTGAGCCCACTGGAGGTCAGAGGTCAGTTAAAGGTGAAAGGTCATGAGCTTGGTTATCAAACAATGCTCTATTTTCAGAGTCAGTCGTCACTGATGGACTTAACAGCTCTGCCATTTTTTGCATTTATTTTTGGTCCCATTTTCTCCCCAATTGGTAACGCCCAATTCCCAATGTGCTCCAAGTCCTCGTGGTGTTGTAGTGACTCGCCTCAATCCGGGTGGTGGTGGATGAATCTCAGTTGCGTCTGAGACCGTCAATCCGCGCATCTTATCACGTGACTTGTTGAACGTGTTACCGTGGAGACGTAGCGTGTGTGGAGGCTTCACGCTATTCTCCGCGGCATCCACGCACAACTCACCACACGCCCCACCGAGAGCGAGAACCACATTATAGTGACCACGAGGAGGTTACCACATGTGACTCCACCCTCCCTAGCAACCGGGCCAATTTGGTTACCCCATGTGACTCTACCCTCCCTAGCAACCGGGCCAATTTGGTTACCCCATGTGACTCTACCCTCCCTAGCAACCGGGCCAATTTGGTTACCCCATGTGACTCTACCCTCCCTAGCAACCGGGCCAATTTGGTTACCCCATGTGACTCTACCCTCCCTAGCAACCGGGCCAATTTGGTTACCCCATGTGACTCTACCTTCCCTAGCAACCGGGACAATTTGGTTACCCCATGTGACTCTACCCTCCCTAGCAACTTTATTTTGTCGGAAGCCCTTTCGGTTTCTGGACGGTACGTGGATTGCTACATGGTTAATTGTGATTTATTAAACTGCGAAAGACTGTGATTTAATGATATAAATATATAGTGTGCATGTGCTGCACACTTTACGGTTAATGAGCACTCTGCTGTCTGTAATCTGCTGTATACACAGCACACGGGATGCTAATGATCAGACGCTGCTTATCCTTGCACGGGACCAGTGTAGAGAGATTAGCCCGCTTTACGCGTTCATTTTAAAGCTTGCATCATATCCATACTGTATATTCATTTAGCTAAATCAGTCTTTTGTGGTTTAAGCATCACACTAGGACGTAAAATTGTATCACAGGTTTAATTGTATCGTTTTGCATTCATACATTATTCATATAGAGGAGGGGCCAGGACGTGGGCGGGGCCAGTGTGCGCACACAAGGAGTTAGGAACCGGTTCCTCGAGAACAGGTCGCCGAGGCTCCATCCACTTCAGGTGTACCTCATCATCCGTTGCTCAAACGAGGCTTATTAATATGTGCCTCTTCTCCTGCCCAACACCTGTTATGAACCTGGCTGAAGGACGGCCCTAAGAGGCGGGGTGACGAGGGGGAGGGGGAGGGGTGGGCCGTTCCAGATTGGGCGTCAGTAGCACCTCGTTGGTGGACTGAGAGCTCCATCACAACACCTCTGACCTTAATGATGACAGCTGAGAAGAGTGAGAAAGGAAGAGGATATGAATGAAAGGTGATGAGATGGGAAGGGGACCCTAATGGAGCTGCTGACTGTGTGACACAAAGTCTCTCTCTTTGTGTCTGTTTACGAGTGTTTCTTCAAGGCCATCTCAGTCCGCTGGTATCCAGGCAACAGTGTGTGCAGGTGGTGTGTGTGTGTGTGTGTGTGTGTGTGTGTGTGTGTGTGTGCGTGCGTGCGTGCGTGCGTGTATTTAGTAGCATCTCTGGCAGGAGCTGCACACAAACACACACACACGCATGAACACACACAGACACACGCATGAATACACACACACACACATATATACACACTCACACAAAACACACACAGACACTCGCATTCACACAAACACACACACACACACGCATGAACACACACACACACACACACACACACGCATGAATACACACACACACATATATATACACACTCACACAAAACACACACAGACACTCGCATTCACACAAACACACACGCATGAACACACACACACACACACGCATGAATACACACACACACATATATACACACTCACACAAAACACACACAGACACTCGCATTCACACAAACACACACACACAGATACACACACATTTTTCCCGTAATATTTGATCTGTTACAGGGATATTAATAGAAATAAAAGGATGTGTGGATAAAGGTGTCTGTAGTTGTTGGTGCGGCAGGTGAGCTGATGAAGTGGATATTATTATGGTTTATATGATATAATAATATATTAAAAGAGTTCATGAGGATATTCGCAAACAGATCGACATGTGTGTTTAAATATAGTTCACAAAAACTAGCGTTCTGATCAAACATCGCCGCCGGTTTCAGCTGCGTCGGAGCGTCCACGGATCTTCCGTAGTGTTGTTGGCAGGGCAGACATTTTTGGGAATTTTGGCGTTCTCGCCACCTCTGGTCTGAACGCACGGTTAGGGGTTGTTCTGCACCTCTTACACTAGCAATTAATTCTGCTCAAAACACTTTTGTCATTCAGCTGTATTTATCCGTCTGTATAATCACTACTGCTGCCTCGTGAGTCCAGTGTTATTCTGCATATGTTTCAGATGTATTTCTCCGTTAATGAGTTTGAAGGTTTACACTACGATTACCTCAGAGCTGCACGAGCACAGCAGCAGCAGTTTCCCAAACCTTGTTCTTGCCAGTTTAGGCTAAAAGCGGACGTGTCAGTGTAAGATGTGTTCTTCTCATGCGCTCCTGAAAGATGTTCAGCTAATCTGAGCGGCGAATCCCCCGAGTGAGATTAAACTAGGCCAGAGATCTATTATGGGACAGTCACTCGGCGGAGAAATACACATGATATTTATATTAGGCCTCCAGTGGAGGTCCGCCTCTAATTAACAGCAAATGATGATTTGATCAGCCGAGGGATGGTCAGCGGAGTGTGTTTGATTTGTAGGTTGAGCTCTAGAGGTCAGTCCTACTTTAGCTGTGTTGGACCGATGTCGCCCCCTTACAGCAGCGATCGGAAACATCACAACTCAAATCCGCAGCTGTCGACGGTTCCCACGGTCATGAAAAACTCAAATATCATGAATTATGAAATGGTGTTTCCCAGGCGTTCCCTATCACCTCGATATGACTGTAGTGTAGAGTAAATGTTGAGTCGAGAACCACTAATCACCACCACGAGGAGGTTACCCCATGTGACTCTACCCTCCCTAGCAACCAGCCCAGTTTGGATACCCCATGTGACTCTACCCTATCTAAAATTACTTGCATATGTCATAGCCATCGTGACTTGAGGGTACCTGCAGCGTTTCGGCACAGCGCCACCTAGTGGTCAGGAGATATGAAAAATGGCCTCTTTTACGAATAACTTCGGAACGGTTCGGCCTGAAATTCCTCTGCAATGCTTTGCCGTATTTTCATGAAACTTTGCGTGTGTCATATTGACCACACCCTGACCTCCCCATGCAAATTTGGAGACTGCGCCTACTAAAAGTTATAATGAATTATATTTTAGCAATTCTACCAATGTTTTTTTACGCTGCTTTTCTTCGTCATAATCACTGAGGTGCAGTGACGCTTCTGCACATGCCTTTGTTGTGCTTGACCCTGTAATGGCTGCGTACAGCTATATTTATTAGCACTATCATTAATCATTAAAATGACTTCTAATGACCTCTACTAGAAGATTATTTACTTAATGTATGAATCAGTTTATTCGCAGAGGACGTCCCAAAAGGGAGGATTTAGTTCACATCTGGTCAATTATTCTCAGTCACTTTCTGTCTCTCTCAGTAATAACCATGTAGAGTTTGTGTATCCTTATAGTCGTATGCAGTGGGCAGAACTAGTTCATGTGATTGTGTGGGTACTTTATAATTACACCCAAGAGATGAGCCTAAACCTTGGGGGGGGAACTTGGGGGAACTCTTAGGACAAGTTATTGACCCGTGATCTGTCTGTCTGTCTGTCTGTCTTCCCCCCCATTTGTCCCCGAATCCTCTTCACAGTTCATCTGTAGTGGTCTTGTGTGTTCGTACGTGTCTGTTATTTATAGATCCTAACGTTGATGTAGTATGAGAGTAACACGTTGTGTTTTGGAGTTGGTTGTTGTGGTAAGCGTCCCGGACTCGAGTGTTTGGTCGGTTTCACTGAAGACATTAACATCAAAGCACCGTGTTATTATTAATCGTGATCTACATTTCAATGATCCTGATATTGATTCGTAAAATCACAAGATTTGTTTTTTACTCTAACAGACCTGATGTGGTGGTCTAGTATGTCCTAAATATTAAATACAAATAACAATAACAAAGAAAACCCCCAAAACACACTGCTCTTGGCTGGAGCACTTGTTGTTGCCAGTAATCCAGTTACAAAGTAATTAGTTACTTTAAATACTTAAGTACTACTAAAAAGTAGTGTAATGCATTACATTTTTTATTCTAGTAATCAGATTACAGTTATTGACTTTTATTTAATTTAAAAACGTTTAAATTAGGGGAAATGTGAGGTGAGCACTAGGGCTGAAAATATTAGTCGGCGTTATCGACAACGTCGACAAAAAAACATTTACGGACAAAAATGTTTGTTGTCGACTAGTCGTTTGATGTACCGTAACGTGAGATCAGATATGAAACTAATGATGGCGCAAGAGCAGCGCTGCAGTTCACGCCTGACTGACGACAGAAATGTAGATCGCAAATAATCAAATAACTAAATACAGAAGCACTCCCGTCGGAGCTGAACGTACATGTCAGAGCGTCTTTAGAGGAAACACCTCGCTGTTACATCTTTAATGCTTCCTTTATTAAAGGTCAAATAATACGCAGGGCATGTAAATAAGTACAAACTCTGAAACGGGCATTTCTCTGGCGGGCAGCGCCGCTGCTATGAGTCGTGTAAACTGTCCCGATCTAAAGGGGAGAGATTGAAACTGCACCCGTCTGATGCACACTGTCACGAGCACGCTCATCCGCTCATCAGCAGCTAGATTATAACATGATTGCTCGCCACGTAGGGAATCGTGTTGTTAGTATTAGAGTTAAAGATAGAATTAAAGTTGTTGTTTTGGCTTGTTTTCCAATATAAATATCTAAAACTCTTTTACTTGAGCAGCTGAACTGCAGAAGAATAAATAGTTGTATGAGAATATTGAATATATTAAATATTTAAATATTTTAAAATATCTGAAAATCCTTAAAAAAGATGCATTTACCCGAGAAGCAGCATATCGGATGTTTAGACTTGCTTTTAGAGAAAAGATGTTGAATATACGTATATGACTCACAGAAGAATAACCAAGTGAAAAATACACTTTTATATACAAAATACACTCACGAATAATCGGCTAAGAGCTAACGATTAATCGTTGCAATAATCGCCGAATAGTTGAATAACTGTTGTAATAATCGTTAGATTAATCGATTATCAAAATAATCAATATTTGTTGCCCGAGCGAGTGTATGACTTGTGTGTAACAATGAACAAGTAAGAAATATAGAGATTATTTGTAATTTGTTGAGAGGAAAGTGTTTTAGAAAGTGACATAATAATGTAATTCAGGCCTGAGACCGATGGTGCTCTATTATTATCACTATTATTATTTATTCCCTCAAATAAATCACATTTTTGAGGGCCTAAACATACTCGAAATCTCATGAAACTGTGCACCCGCATCAGAAGAGGTGAAAATTTACATCTGATTTGTGTTTCAGAATTATAATAGGCGAAATGGCTCGATAGCGCCACCTACAAACATTCAACGATGTGCGCTTTATGCTACGTTTCACCTACACGTACGAAAATCGGTACACGTGTGTAACATACCAATACCAACAAGAAAGTCTCTTGGACCCATGTCCTAAACTCAACAGGAAGTCAGCCATTTTGATTTTGCTCTTCCATTTTTGCCATTCCCAGGCCTCATACTTTAACTCCTCCTCCCAGAGATTTCATCAGATCTACTTCATATTTGGTTATTCTTATCTAAAGGCCTTGGCGATGCTACATTGCAAAGATTTTGAGTTTTCACTGCACGGCGTGGTCATGACGGTCTGATGAAGTTCGATGTTTCGCCATGAAACAGGAAGTTGTTATAACTCATACATACAATGTCCAATCTGCCCCAAACTTCACATGTTTGAGAATAGTCCCGGGCTGAATACATCCACATGCCAATATTCAGTTATAGTCATAGCGCCACCTACTGGCAACAGGAAGTGACACGTTTTACACTGTGATACACTCATAACAGCATTTAAGTGACATTCCCCTGGCACAGCAGCCCCAACTGGCTTTAATTAGTAATGTGATTACTTTTTCATTGAACTAATTAGTAAAGTAATCTGATTAAAGTTTTACAGAAATAATTAGTAATTTGTAGTGGATTACATTTTGAAATAACTTGCCCAACACTGATTATAATGTAATTTATAATACATATATTTTCCCAGGGACCAAAAAACATCATTATACCTGAAACGCGCTGTAAGTCGCTTTGGATAAAAGCGTCCGCCAGTATAAAAGTCATTTTATTTGTTTTGAGCTTTTCACAACATGAGAAATCATCTGTACCACCATCATACTTTCAGTTTTGTGTCAAGATCACCACTGAAAACTAAGTCTGTGTATATTTTTCCCGTTTCAGCTGGAGAATCTGCAGAAGACGTGGCTGCGGGAGTTTTACCAGGTGAGAAACGTTCTGATCTGTTCAAATCTAATTACTGTAACATGCCTGTCTTGATGTCCCGCCCTTACGGGGCTCCAGAGCTGGACGATCAGAGCTTGCCTTCAGCTTCATGAAGTCCTCATGTGTGGCATTCTGTAACTCCGACAAAGATTTACCTAAAGCACAAGTTATTTACCTGTTAAAGATACTCACTGTTTGACTGACAAATGAAACTACACGTGACATTGTGTTCACCTTAACAAGTAAACCGCTTTAACCCTTTAAGCTCTGAAGGTGTTTTTAAAGATTTCTCTGCTTCAGGGACATTTTTATTGCACTTTTAATCCAAAATAATGTATAAAGTTTGAAATCAAGCTGCCTTTCGTTATTGTGCAGGCTATTTCCGAAATGAAAATGAATGAAAATTACCCCATAGTACCACTTAGCGTGCAACCAGCAACCACCTGTGTGAAAATTATGATATTGTGGCAAGTCTACTCTGGGTGTAAATAATGTGGCTCTGAAAATCTGCTTTTGTTTTGTTCCCGATCATGTCGACTGTATTTGAGAATAATTTAGTGTTGATACGACAAATCAATCAAAATTTCCAACATTACAAATATAATTGATCATGTGTCCAAAAACATCTCCAAACAAATAAAAGATAATAATTGTACATAAGAACTAATTACACATGCAAACACAACAATGACTAAAGGTTTGCATAGCATGCAGACATGATTTTAGTCATGAGATTTCACAGAATGAGTTTCATTCTGTGTCATTTGAGTCATCATTGAGTCTGTGTCATGTATTTGGCGCCATCTCCTGGTGGTCATATGTAACATTGTGCTTCATGTGGATTATCTAATGATCTATACATCTGATTATCTTGTGTGTGGACTCGTTTGAAAGATAATCACTGACTCTAAATAATGATATGTGACATTTTATGTTCCTTTTATTTTTCATGAAGTTATAAGCAAAAACGCAGCACTTAAGCAACACCAACATAATAGTCAAAGACATATATTTAACTGTTACTCGCTGTATTTTCATTTGTGAGTAAAACAAATAGTCTGGTTGAATTCGACTCTTTAAGAGCTTTCCAACAACATATGACACATGAATATTTGATGAGTTTGAAGTTTTTACTATTTGCAATATTTTTCTGTGCCTATCCCAGCTTAAAGGTTTAAAATACACCTTGTATACATGTAAGTGTACACACCTTTATCATTAACTTATTATTAACAAAAAAGGTTTTTCAAGGTAAAAATATTTGTTACAAATATATCCTGACATTTTAGTCATAAATATCAAGGTTTACTTATTTTACTGGACAAAATGTGACTTTTCATAAAAATGGCAAAATAAGCAATATTTATTTATTTATAGACACTCGTAAGGGTCTTTGTCACATTACACCACCTGATTTTGTGGAGAGAAATTTTTCAAATATTGATGTAATCGTACAGATACATGTGATGATGTAATCACATGTGATGATGTAATCGTACAGATACATGTGATGATGTAATCGTACAGATACATGTGATGATGTAATCACATGTGATGATGTAATCGTACAGATACATGTGATGATGTAATCGTACAGATACATGTGATGATGTAATCACATGTGATGATGTAATCGTACAGATACATGTGATGATGTAATTGTACAGATACATGTGATGATGTAATCACATGTGATGATGTAATCGTACAGATACATGTGATGATGTAATTGTACAGATACATGTGGTGATGTAATCACATGTGATGATGTAATCGTACAGATACATGTGATGATGTAATTGTACAGATACATGTGGTGATGTAATCACATGTGATGATGTAATCGTACAGATACATGTGATGATGTAATTGTACAGATACATGTGATGATGTAATCACATGTGATGATGTAATTGTACAGATACATGTGATGATGTAATCACATGATGATGTAATCATACAGATACATGTGATGTAATCGTACAGATACATGTGATGATGTAATCGCATGTGATGATGTAATCGTACAGATACATGTGATGATGTAATCGCATGTGATGACGTAATCGTACAGATACATGTGATGATGTAATCGCATGTGATGACGTAATCGTACAGATACATGTGATGATGTAATCGCATGTGATGATGTAATCGTACAGATACATGTGGTGATGTAATCGTACAGATACATGTGGTGATGTAATCGTACAGATACATGTGATGATGTAATCGTACAGATACGTGGTGATGTAATCGTACAGATACATGTGATGTAATCGTACACATACATGTGATGATGTAATCACATGTGATGATGTAATCGTACAGATACATGTGATGATGTAATCATACAGATACATGTGATGATGTAATTGCATGTGATGATGTAATCGTACAGATACATGTGATGATGTAATCACATGTGATGATGTAATCGTACAGATACATGTGATGATGTAATCATACAGATACATGTGATGATGTAATCGTACAGATACATGTGATGATGTAATCGTACAGATACATGTGGTGATGTAATCGTACAGATACATGTGATGATGTAATCGTACAGATACATGTGGTGATTTAATCGTACAGATACATGTGATGTAATCGTACACATACATGTGATGATGTAATCACATGTGATGATGTAATCGTACAGATACATGTGATGATGTAATCATACAGATACATGTGATGATGTAATTGCATGTGATGATGTAATCGTACAGATACATGTGATGATGTAATCACATGTGATGATGTAATCGTACAGATACATGTGATGATGTAATCATACAGATACATGTGATGATGTAATTGCATGTGATGATGTAATCGTACAGATACATGTGATGATGTAATTGCATGTGATGATGTAATCGTACAGATACATGTGATGATATAATCGTACAGATACATGTGGTGATGTAATCGTACAGATACATGTGATGATGTAATCGTACAGATACATGTGGTGATGTAATCGTACAGATACATGTGATGATGTAATCACATGTGGTGATGTAAACGTACAGATACATGTGGTGATGTAATCGTACAGATACATGTGATGATGTAATCACATGTGATGATGTAATCGTACAGATACATGTGATGATGTAATTGTACAGATACATGTGATGATGTAATCGTACAGATACATGTGGTGATGTAATCACATGTGATGATGTAATCATACAGATACATGTGATGATGTAATCTTACAGATACATGTGATGATGTAATCACATTGTGATGATGTAATCGTACAGATACATGTGATGATGTAATCACATGTGATGATGTAATCGTACAGATACATGTGGTGATGTAATCATACAGATACATGTGATGATGTAATCGTACAGATACGTGTGATGATGTAATCATATAGATAAATGATATTACGTGAGATTTTATATGTCAAGCCGGTTTATCGCCTCTTCCTTGCCGGGCTTTCGGCACCAATGTAAAACAGTTCATTCATGCGTAATCACGCCCCGGTCCCGCCCTCCACCGTGCCACAGTAATGTAATGTAACATAATGTAATGTAGCGTATTGTAATGTAACATAATGTAATGTAACAATTTAATGTAACATAACGTAATGTATCGTAATGTAACACAATGTAATGTAGCATATTGTAATGTAACATAACATAACATAATGTAACATAACGTAACATAATGTAACATAACTTAATGAATCGTAATGTAATGTAACAATGTAATGTAATGTAACAATGTAATGTAACAATGTAATGTAACATAACATAACATAATGTAACATAACGTAATGTATTGTAATGTAATGTAGCATAATGTAATGTAACAATGTAATGTAACATAATGTAACGTAATGTAACATAATTTAATGTAACATATTGTAATGTAACATAATGTAATGTAACAATGTAATGTAAAAATGTAATGTAGCGTATTTTAATGTAACATAATGTAACAATTTAATGTAACAACGTAATGTAATGTAATGGTGACTCAAAAGACTGTTGTATCATATTTAATACATGGATTTCAAAGGGGCTTTTCAATAAAATTATATACAAAATTTGAACCAAGCACAAGTTGCTTATATTCAGCAAATACTCATTTTAAAATATCAGTCACAATAAAATCATTACTGTCACATTTACTTTATTAAAATAAGCAAATATTTCACATATAAACAACTAGAACATGCAAAACAAAAGCGGACATTTTGGGGAAATTTGTACAAATGTCTTTCCATCAAGAAATGACCGGAAATGTGCGTATCAAATTTGATAAAGGCGGCGTTACTGTAAACTGTGTTTTTCACTGGCATGTTGTTTTATCTAAAGGATTTCTTATATACATTCTGTTTAAGTGTGTGAAAAGACTATTTGGAGCATGTCACATGCGCTTTGTGTGTGATTGAGTGAGATCGGGAGGCCTGTAAATTCCTGCCAAACTTTCACTCCAGTGACGTCATGGAAACCTGCTTTATTCTGCCATCACACACACACACACACTTTCTCTCTCTCTCTCTCTCTCTCTCTCTCTCTCTCTCTCTCTCTCTCACACACACACACACACACACAACACACACTCTCTCTCATATACACACACACACACACAACACACTCTCTCATATACACACACACACACACAACACACACACACACACACTCTATCTCTCTCAAACAAACTCTCTCTCTCTCTCACACACACACACAACACACACTCTCTCTCATATACACACACACACACTCTATCTCTCTCAAACAAACGCTCTCTCTCTCTCTTTCTCTCTCACACACACACACACTTTCTCTCTCTCAAACAAATGCTCTCTCTCTCACACACACACACACACACACACTCTCTCTCATATACAAACACACACACACTCTCTCTCATATATACACACACACACACACACACACACACACACACTCACACTCTCTCTCATATACACACACACACACACACAACACACACTCTCTCTCATATACACACACTCTATCTCTCTCAAACAAACTCTCTCTCTCACACACACACACACACACACTATCTCTCTCTCACACACACACACACACACACACTTTCTCTCTCTCAAACAAACGCTCTCTCTCGCGCACACACACACACACACACACACACACACACACACACACACACGCACTTTCTCTCTCACACACATACACATGCTCTCTCTCACACACACACACACACACACACTCTCTCTCTCTCTCTCTCACACAAACACTCTCACACACACACACACACACTTACACTCTCTCTCACACAAACACTCACACACACACACACACACTTACACTCTCTCTCTCACACAAATGCACACACACACACACTCAAATACACACAGACACACTCAAATATACACACAGACACACAGACACACTCACTGTGTGCGTTTATGACTAATGGAAGATGGGGTGCAGGTCAATGGGTGGTAGTAGTAGTGTCGAAACGATCATTGCTTTGGCATTCACACTGTTATAAAGTCGATAAATGCAAGAGTGTCTTTATCTGTCATATAAACAGTATTTGTGCATTGATGCAATAACTGTGATAATAATCCTGGTGATATAAGCACCTTTATTGACATAGCTCTGGACAAGTGCCGCTTAGTTTAAATACTGCGCACTCGTATTCACAGAAGCTCCTTCATGTTTATTCTTCATTATTTGCTCTT
>JAVLUX010000222.1:1395000-1397500 GCA_032164185.1 Moxostoma hubbsi
CACATACATCAGAACGCTGCTCTGCCGCAGCACGAGGGGGCGGAGTCTGTTTACAGCTTGTGTTTGAGTCTCCTGTGAAGTCAAATGGTTCAGTGTGGACACATGATGGACATTTCTATTACTTTTGGACTGGATTGCTAATCTCATAAATGGTCACATGTTTGTTTGCCGTCACCTTTGACCTTTGCTGCTGTTTGCATTAATACTTCAGATGTTGATGAGTGCATGCAGTTGCGTGCTGAAGCCACACGGTGGCAGCAGATATCCAGAGATGTGTCACAACCGTTTCCTTCTCATTCATCCACTCATTCTGCACAAGAGGACATTTAATCAATTTCACCACTTTTATACATTTATGAATGATGCAGTTTGCAAATGATCTGGAGCATCGTGTAAATAAACATCAAGTGTGTTAAATCTCACGAATGCATCTGAAACCAACACCAAACCTTATAAATATATATGACCAGCGCAACATCATCAGTGTCTCTGGAGTTACTCTTTATCAGTGTGTGTGTTTCAGGAAACATTTGTGTTTTATTCTAGAAAGTACTGACAACATTTCTGCCAAATTACAAATAAAAATATGGTCATTTAGAGCATTTATCTGCAGAAAATAACAACTGCTCAAATAACCAGTTCATATTCATCATTAATCAACACAATATTCATGTTTTAACTGAGACTTCAGAAATCAATAATTGCTGGAATATTCCTGACTGTCAATCACAGCTGTCATGTGTGTTGGCATGCCCTCTGCCAGTCTTTCACATTGCTGTTGGGATGCCCTCTGCCAGTCTTGCACATTGCTGTTGGGATGCCCTCTGCCAGTCTTGCACATTGCTGTTGGGATGCCCTCTGCCAGTCTTGCACATTGCTGTTGGGATGCCCTCTGCCAGTCTTTCACATTGCTGTTGGGATGCCCTCTGCCAGTCTTGCACATTGCTGTTGGCATGCCCTCTGCCAGTCTTGCACATTGCTGTTGGGATGCCCTCTGCCAGTCTTGCACATTGCTGTTGGGATGCCCTCTGCCAGTCTTTCACATTGCTGTTGGGATGCCCTCTGCCAGTCTTGCACATTGCTGTTGGCATGCCCTCTGCCAGTCTTTCACATTGCTGTTGGGATGCCCTCTGCCAGTCTTGCACATTGCTGTTGGGATGCCCTCTACCAGTCTTGCACATTGCTGTTGGGATGCCCTCTGCCAGTCTTGCACATTGCTGTTGGGATGCCCTCTGCCAGTCTTTCACATTGCTGTTGGCATCTCGTCTTTGATTGATGGCTTGTGGGCATCCATGTTCCTCTTGATCACATTCCAGAGGTGTTCAATGGGGTTTCAGGTCTGGAGATTGGGCTGGCCATGCCAGGGATCCGGTGGTAATCCATCCACACCTGGATTGATCTGTCTGTGTGGCATAGGGCATTGCCCTGCTGGAGAAACCAATCCTCCACAAAGACGAATCTGCCCGATGCCAGCTGAAGCACCCCCAGATCATCACTGATGATGAAATATGTGTATATATATATTTAATATAACTTATATGAAACTGTATTATATGAAATGATATTTTACACAAAGAAGATTTTGTGACATTATTTTCAGGAATATTCCGGGTTCAGATCAGTCGTTAATATAATGTTGATAAACACAAAAATGTGTTCCAGTGACACACTTACAGTGGAAGTCAACGGGGGCAATTATTGTGTTAAATCTCACATTGTAAATTTGGTTAAATTGGCATTTTTACAGTCTTAGAGGAGTTTGCTGACATTATCGTCATGGCAACGGAGGTGTATAATTGTCTCTCTTCACACAGATGTGTGTGACTGACAGGAGAATCATGTTTAATACAGACGATGGAAGCGTTCACAATCTGTGTTTGAGTCGTTTGTTTTCTGTTTTTCGTCTGTTTGACCGACAGCAGCGGCTCTGATCGGATGTTTTATCGCTGATCACACACTGGAGGTAACATGTCAATTACAGGACGCATCCCTGATCGTTCAAAGGGCCGTTCACTCGTTCCACACAATTAATATTTATTATGCAGCTCTGCCCCGGAGCCCACAGCCTCATGGGTAATGATGTGCACTAATGTCTGCCCCTGATTACCTGTGTGTGTGTGTGTGTGTGAGTAAGTGTGTGAGAGAGTGTGTGTGAGAGAGTGCGTGTGTGAGAGAGTGTGTGTGAGAGAGTGTGTGTGTGTGAGAGAGTGTGTGAGAGAGTGTGTGTGAGAGAGTGTGTGTGTGAGAGAGTGTGTGTGAGAGAGTGAGTGTGTGTGAGAGAGTGTGTGTGAGAGAGTGTGTGAGAGAGTGTGTGTGTGTGTGTGTGTGTGCGCGCTTGAGAGTGTGTAAGAGTGTGTGAGAGTGTGAGAGTGTGAGTGTGTGTGTGTGTGTGTGTGTGTGTGTGTGTGTGTGTGAGTGAGTGTGCGCGCGCGTGAGTGTGAGTGTGTGAGAGTGTGTGTGTGCGTGCGTGAGTGTGTGAGAGTGTGTGTGTGTGTGTGTG
>JAVLUX010000222.1:1402500-1422500 GCA_032164185.1 Moxostoma hubbsi
ACACTCACACACACACACACACACAGACACACACACACACACACACACACACACACACACTCACACAGACACACTCACACACACACACACACACACTCACACACACACACACACTCACACACACACTCACACACACACACACACACACACACACTCACACACACACTCACACACACACTCTCACATACACACACTCACACACACACTCACACACACACACACACACACACACACACACACACACTCACACACACACTCACACACACACTCTCACATACACACACACACACACACACACACACAGACACACACTCACTCACACACACACACACACACACACACACACTCTCACACATACACACACACATATACACACACACTCACAGACACTCACTCACACACACACACACACACACTCTCACACACACACACTCTCACACACACACACACACACACACACACACACACACACACACACACACACATACACACACACACACATACACTGTCTATCAGCATTATTAATGCAGCTAAAAGCATCTTAATGCTGCAGCTCTTCATTAACTGTGAGAGAATGTGTGTGTGTGTGTGTGTGTGTGTGTGTGTGTGTGTGTGTGACACCAGCCGTGTCAGGTCAAAGGTCATCCTCTCCAAACACAAAAGGAGTTCTGATGTCTCAGTCACCATTCACTTTCATTATATTGTAAAAAGATGGAATGAGTGTCGTTTTGTTCCTCTGAGGTGAACTGTCACTTTAAGAGTGCTTAATTCACACAGTTGTCTCTTCAGCTGTCTGGCACAATGTCATTAATGCGGTGCTGCTAAACATAAAAGTACACGTTTGACATGTTAAAGAGCCACTTGCACATCATCACAAATGCACTGGAGTGTCATCACTGAGCACTGGTACGAGCCCACATGCCTCGGCTTAATTCATTATTAAATGCGAGTCAATAAAGGATATAAAAGAACAACAAATGCAACCTTTGGGTACTTAATTAACAGAGTTGGAGCATTGCATTGCTAATGTGTTATGCTAATCACTATTGAGGGTTTGGCGTGAGATCTCGCTCAGCGAGGTGATTTTGTCCCCCCAGAACGACTGCGATCCATCAGAGGACCGTTGACTCATGCCGCCGCTGTCCGACTAATTGATAGTCCGTTAGTGTAGCGGCCGCAGGGTGTCAAATCAATTCCCGCCATCAGATTCAGCGTTTCACAGAGAACAGTGACAGTCAGCGTGCCGAGGGGTCACAAGACAAGGAAAAGAGAGATTGTGAGTGGTCATGACGCTAGGATGCTTTGTGTGGTTGCCAGTTGCCACCATCACCGTTGCCACTAGGGGGTGACAGTCGTATGGGAATGTCGAAAACTGTCAAAAGGTGGCTTTTAGGGGTTTGTTTAACATACTAACTCCGGATATGTGTATTACTAAACACCAATAATTGATTTCAGATAAATGCTAGTGTTGTGTAGGTGTACTGGGGTGGGTATACATATCGATTTCCTGATGCAATGCGACTTCATTTGAACAATCTCGATATTGATTCTTCAATTCTTACATTTCATGCTATATGATGAAAAATGTATATATTTGGGAACTGATACATGTTTGGACTTCGTTCAGCAGTAATTGTGCAGTATATTGGTGAATTATTCAGCAGCGAGATCCGCGCAACAGATTATCACTGAATAATGTCTATTTTAATCTCCTTTCTGATCTCTACAGTCAGTTGTTGATAAAAAAAATAAACATTTAACTCTTATTTGGCATCGCACAGTCTCTCTCGTTAACATGCGCTAATTTAAAGACGCTGTTTACAGATATGCCGTTTTCTTAAAGAGACAGTACTGTTTTTTGGCACGTGTTCAACAGATCAATGTAAACATGTATATGTACACAATTAAGCAATAAACATGTAAAAAATATATATATAATATATGCAATATATTTCAATATATATTTATTGATTAAATACACTAAGGGGCCGTTTACACGGCAATGTTTTCAACTAACAACTGAAAACTTTTTATGCATTTTGGCTGTTAGTTTCCATGACAACGGCGTTTTGGGGCCTAAAAACACAAAGTTGCAAAGTGCAAGTTTCTGAAAACTTTGCCGTTTTCATCTCTGTGTAAACGTACAAAAACGTGAATTTGTGAAAATGATGACGTCATGCGCACGCGTATTACGCGTTCAGTCTACAGGCATGCGCGCGAGTACTTCAAACTAATGCGCGGGACATTCAAAACTACAATGGCGGACTGCAGGACTGTTATTGACACTTCTCCAGCAAAGTCATTGTAGTAATAAAGCAACCTCATCGTCCATCCAGGCACAATAGTTGAGTGGCGAGCGTACTGGCGCACTATATTACCAACATTTTAATTATATTAACATTTTAAAGACAATATTAAGGAAATTTAGGGGGAAACAAATCTACATAACATCAGATTTTTAAATCGTTGTTGTCTCCTACGTCCACAAGAGGATGCAACAAATCAATATAACCCAATCGGCAACGTGTTATAGCGTTATTTACTCCAACAAATGATTTAGCAAGTTCAGACTCTCCAAAATAAAGTTAAAAAGTAAAAAAAGAAACACTTCAATAGACGGTTCTATGTTAAGATGATTTCCTGTTTCAGTGCATACCCAAAATTAAAGATTACAATTAAAAAATTACATGAAAAATAAAGAAACAAGGAGGGTCGGGTGTTTGGTATCTGAGAATAATTTTGTGTTGATACGACAAATCAATCAAAAGTTCCAACATTACAAATATAATTGATCATAGTGTCCAAAAACATCTCCAAACAAATAAAAGATAATAATTGTACATAAGAACTAATTACACATGCAAACACAACAATGACTAAAGGTTTGCATAGCATGCAGACATGATTTTACTCATGAGATTTCACAGAATGAGTTTCATTCTGTGTCATTTGAGTCATCATTGAGTCTGTGTCATGTATTTGGCGCCATCTCCTGGTGGTCATATGTAACATTGTGCTTCATGTGGATTATCTAATGATCAATACATCTGATTATCTTGTGTGTGGACTCGTTTGAAAGATAATCACCTCATTCAGTTTCATTCTGTGTCATTTGAGTCATCATTGAGTCTGTGTCATGTATTTGGCGCCATCTCCTGGTGGTCATATGTAACATTGTGCTTCATGTGGATTATCTAATGATCTATACATCTGATTATCTTGTGTGTGGACTCGATTGAAAGATAATCACTGACTCTAAATAATGATGTGGGATATTTTATGTTCTGATTATATTTCGTGAATTTATAAGTGAACATGCGGCACTTAAGCAACACCAACATAATACTCAAATACATATATTTAGCTGTTACTCGCTATATTTTTATCTGTGAGTAAAACAAATGTTCTGGTTGTATTTTACTCTTTGAGAGTTTTCCAACAACATATGACACATGAATATTTGATCAGTTTTATATTTTTATTGATTGCAATAATATGTACATTGAGTTTCATTCTGTGCCATTTGAGTCATCATTGAGTCTGTGTCATGTATTTGGCGCCATCTCCTGGTGGTCATATGTAACATTGTGCTTCATGTGGATTATCTAATGATCAATACATCTGATTATCTTGTGTGTGGACTCGATTGAAAGATAATCATCTCATTCAGTTTCATTCTGTGTCATTTGAGTCATCATTGAGTCTGTGTCATGTATTTGGCGCCATCTCCTGGTGGTCATATGTAACATTGTGCTTCATGTGGATTATCTAATGATCGATACATCTGATTATCTTGTGTGTGGACTCGTTTGAAAGATAATCATCTCATTCAGTTTCATTCTGTGTCATTTGAGTCATCATTGAGTCTGTGTCATGTATTTGGCGCCATCTCCTGGTGGTCATATGTAACATTGTGCTTCATGTGGATTATCTAATGATCTATACATCTGATTATCTTGTGTGTGGACTCCTTTGATAGATAATCACTGACTCTAAGTAACGATATGGGATATTTTATGTTCTGTTTATGTTTATTTGAAGTTATAAGCGAACATGCGGCATATCAGCACACCAACGTAATTGTCCATTTTTTTTCTCGCTATATTTTTATCTGTGAGTAACACAAATAGGCTGGTTGTATTTTACTCTTTGAGATCTTTCCAACGACATATGACACATTTGATCAGTTTGATGTTTGAATGTCTTCGTTGTCTTCTGAGCAGTTTGGCGGCAGTAAACGCTCCTCAGGGGAGAAAGAGACTTGATGAACCAGTTGTAATTTAGTAAGGACATATCGTAGAGAGGGTGCGTTCACTTTAAGGCCCTTAACCAGCCGGATGTATAGAATGGAATAGAACAGTTCATGCTAAACGTTTGTAGTTTTGCATTGCACTTATTTAGAGAACATTTTAAGGAACGTTTCAAAGCAGCTTAAAAAAAAATGGAATAGTTGTTTTATTCCCTCCGAGCTGCTGAAAGTCACCTAATGTGTTTTTAAAGGGCCAAACGGCACATAATTCAGTGTTAACTCAAACGCACAGAAACACTGAGACATACGCAATATTTACTGCGAATCCACTGGAAATGATTCGCTTTACGTTCATCAGCCACTGCATGTCTGAGACACTCTTGTTTTATTTAACCATCCAAATTAATTGGGAACATTTCTCAAACCCGACCAGAGAGAGATATTGAATAAAGCAATTACTGCAAGCTTTCTGTCCCGAGTCGATTGCATTTGTATTATCTGCGTTTCTGGCAGTGATATTCTGCTGGCTGATGTTCTCTCTCCTCGCGTCTCATTCAGAGCGGCTGTAATCTGGTTTGCGTCTGTAAATCAGGTTTGTGTAATTGGGTTATGCTGCTGTGGAATTGGAGATGTACCTCGTCTGTTCGGGATGGAGCCTGTGAAGCCCGTTTCCACCAGCAGACAACATGGCTTTAACCCAGTGCTTCTGCCGTACACCAGTAGTGTGTTATTATAAAGCCAGCGGAAGCTTTCTGTGGGTGCCACTTCATATCACATCTGGATCCTGTTGGCACACTTTCAAGAGCACTGGCGCCCACGCGTGCCCCTTCTTCTTCTGAGCAAATAATGACATTTCAATCAAACATTAACAGGCTTAATTACTTTGAGATTGCCGTTTTAATTTACACTGATATAGTATTGATCACACAGACTCTGATTTAGGCCCTCTGTGGAGCAGATGATGTGGAATTAAACAGGCGCCGCGGGGCCTCCGGGGGCTCGTCACGTACGCGGCAGCTCGCGGGCAGAGGAATGAGATTTCCTCCTAATGAACTGACGGAATGCGCCGGCATGCGCCACGGCCCTGCTGGAGAACAGGGGGAATAATGGGGTTTGCGTTGGCGCGCCGGGTTACTCATTCGCCGCCATGCACCAAATCTCCCGTGATTCATCGGCAGGGCCTCTGTTTGCCGGCTTCATCCCGCGTGCCTGACCTTTTCACAGTTAAAGTGTATATATGTGTCCCCCGCACAGCTAGTGTCTGCTGGGACGGGCGTGCACAGGAGCCTCCAGCTGGTGCAAGGGGGCGGAGGGGTGACCTCTTCAGGGAGCCATCAGAGACTAATCCAAACATTGTGTAGAGAGGCGAGTGTGCTCGCTGCCTGGTGTCGTCTCCGCCGCCGCTCGTGATTTTGAGGTGATGGAAAGCGCCGCGAGACCGTCCGTGTGTGGATGTGTCACGTATGTGCGGTCTTCAATCCTGGCAATTTCTCAGAAGGTAAAAGTCATAATGGCGTGCGTTTCTGGCCTGACGTGGTCAAAGGTCTTGACCGAAATGCTTCCGAGTCCACACTTTGGTGACGTATGCTCTTGAGTACCCCTCTCAGACAGGTGGTCCCGCCTAGAGCTCACGCCGTCGGCATTATGCCAGCAGTGCTGTCGATTGAGCTTATATTGAACCAGAATATTCCTTTACGGTTTGTTTCTGCCGCAGTAATGCTAGAATGCACGTTAGGTATGTAACGGGACATTGAAGATTAGAGTGCATACGGTACACTACGAGGTATTAAAAAGCATCTTGTGCTTTCGAGGCCTTTGGCCCGCGTCTGTTAAACGCGTCTCACTCTCCAGATAGCTGCATTTGTTTAAGTGGGTGAGAAGTGAAATCAAGAGGACCGGCAGCTGTTTTGTATAATCGCATTAGTTGCATTTCATCATATTACCTGCGTCAGGACGCCCTCAGGTGCAGCCATTTCAGCGATAAAGACAGCGTGTTGTGTTCTCCTGGACTCTGTGGGTATGGGATGCATCTTTAGGTGGATTGTGGGATATTATCAATACCCATAATGGGTTTGGCAGGCCCGGCGTGTCCGTTTCACTCGGCTTTTATTATCCAGTGGCTTTATTCTATCACTCCTGCATTCTTTGTTCAAGCAGCAGCACATTTACCAGTGAGACCGTCCCGCCACAGACACTGTATAGAATTATCATGTGTAGAATTATCATGTGTAGAAGTATCGTGTAGAATTATCATGTGTAGAAGTATCATGTGTAGAATTAGCATGAGGAGAATTAGCGTGAGGAGAATTATGTGTAAAAGTATTATGTGTAGAAGCATCATGATTAGAATTAGCACGAGTGCAATTAGCACGAGTGCAATTAGCACGTGTAGAATTATCACGAGTACAATTATCACGTGTAGAATTATCACGTGTAGAATTATTACGAGTAGATTTAGCGCGTGTAGAATTATCACGAGTAGAATTATCACGAGTACAGTTAGCACGAGTACAGTTAGCACGAGTACGATTATCACGAGTAGGATTAGCACGAGTAGGATTAGCACGAGTAGAATTAGTACGAGTAGAATTAGCACGAGTAGAATTAGCACGAGTAGAATTAGCATGTATAGAACCGCACGTCTGAAGTGCTCATCTAAAACACCCATACTTCCCTCTCTTTCCTCCTTTCTCTTTCTTTCTTTCTTTCTTTCTTTGATTTTTCTTGTTTGTTAAATACTTCCTTTTCCCATCCGTCCGTCCTTCCCCTTTTATTCATTTACTTTTCCATCCTTCTTTCCTCCTCCTCTGCATTACTTCCATCCTCTCTTCTACAGAATGAGTTGTAGTATTATGAGCGGTATGTGAAATGTTTCCATTCTACTTGATCTGTCATTAAACGGATGCGTCTGATGTGCTCTTGTGATTATTCTAACATAAGTGCTCGTCACTTGATGCTCGTGTAATGTTGTTAAAGATGCTGATAAATGTCCGTTTGTCTTTGTGTCTGTGTTCGGCTGGATCATAATGAGCTCAGATTGATTCAGGAAGTGACTCCGGTGTCTTTCAGGTCAGCGAGTTCAAGGGTTACGTTTATATGTTACCGGCCACCTGCATCAACAGATCAGAACATGAACTGCAGCGGCACACAGACATGCTCGAGCTCATGAAGCAAACAGAACCATATTTCAGTGTTTAATTCTCTCCAAGAGGACTTTAATCACACACATCGGGTCGTGCGGTCAACACGGGCCATTCTCATGAATGCTGCACTTGTGTCACAGGCAGCTCGCCCAATTACACACTCATTAAATGCTTTATAATTAGATTGGATGTTATGCTGTTTTACATTCAGCTTCCTAATGTGTAATTGCATTCCTGTGCTTTTGCATGAATGTCCGCTGAAGATGAAGAGCTGTAATCGTCTTCCACATGCACTGAAGGACTGCCTCATGATCGATCCGTTTCAAGGATGGGATGGTCCCATGTGTCCAGATTACTGATATGGGTCATTCACAGAACCATACAGGACCTGTAATCTTAAACAGCAATGTGAGGTTAATCTGATGTTGAGTTTATGATCTTTACTCTGTTTCAGAGAGAAGTAATGCTCTACTAGTTACATGTAATCTGTAGTTTTGTTTGAGGACTGTGGTGGTGTTGATAAATGGTTGAATATTTATTATCTACACTCATTTAAATGACAGATACACACCGATGTATTGCCACCAATATTTATCTGATCATTATTCAACAAATTAAACAATCAATATATCAACAAGTGTTAAAATGCTGATATATATATGATTGGTCCGTTCTAAAGCGTTCGTTCCAAACTCCTCCTTTCAGAGAGCGTACTCTGCTCTGATTGGTCCGTTCTAAAGCGTTCATTCCAAACTCCTCCTTTCAGAGAGCATACTCTGCTCCGATTGGTCCGTTCTAATGCGTTCATTCTGATAACATCGTCCTATAGTGTTTCGTTAAAATCAGTATACAGTTCTTCATCGGTGCATCCCTACTAATTAAACAGGGTTTTCCTAAAGGGAATGTTCACCCAAACCGGTTTGACTTTCTTCAGTGAAACACAAACAACTGACAGCCTCAGTCACCATTCACTTTCATTGTATCTTTTTTCACAATGAAAGTGAATGGTGACTGAGGCTTTCGAGTCAACATCTTGTTTGTGTTCCACAAAAGAAAGCATGTCATAGGGGGTTTGAAACAACACGAGGGTGAGTAAATGAGGACAGAACTTTCATTTCAGGTTTTTTATGTTTGACTAGTTGCTCAGACAGCACAATTGATTTAAGAAACATCTAGTTGCACACTAGTGAATATCTCGTGTCTAGTGGTGTTGAACCAGATGTTGTGTTGTATTCGTGCTTTGTTGTGCACTTCCAGTGTCCCGCGCTGAGTGTGACTTTGGGTTGATCCTCTGTTTTCTCTCACAGTTCTCAAGCTGAAGCTCTTATGAGTTTTGGGTCTTCCCCTCCCAATAGTGCACTTGATGTTCTTTCAACAGATGGTTCCGATACACAGATCGCCAGATAAACTAAAAGAGCATTTGTGCTCCAAAAGCCCCTCAGCGTGTGCTTTGCATGGCATTATTATTACACAAATGAGCCCATGACATAATTTTTAGGCATTGGAGAAAATCATGCCAACATTTACATCAACTTCCCAGCGTTTTCGCGCCTTGTCTTTGGCTCTTCGGCTCGCTGATGCACTGAGCTGTAACTAAGCTAGCACGCGGGATATTCTGCCATTTAAATCCAACTTTACATAACACATCATCGGCAGCCATCGGCTTTTACATAAAGACAAAGAATCCACAAACGCCGTCCGAGCTCTGGACTTAGCAGGGACGCGAGAGTGATCTGGCTTTCTCTCGGCTCTCGCTAAAACTTCACGGATCCGTGCTCGCTGTTTGTGAGGAAGGCGCTCTTTCTACTTGTCCTCAGATTAGTCTCTCGGCCCTCTCAATTTCTAAATAGCACAAGAATAAACCACACCGCTATGGGTCAATCCGCCGGGACATTTGTGTCCCGCAGGACACGCAACATCACAGTCCATATTTGGCTTTGATTGGCCGCAGTGCCCGTGTACCCACATGCGTTTCAGGCACTTGCCCCATCAGACCAGTGCTGGCATTCATCCTCATATACGTTGAACAGTTTCATGTACCAGACTCGTTTTATTGTGCTATGAAGATCTGCGGAGCTGCTGAGAGGACAGGCCGGACTTTAGTGGGAATTTACTGGTATAATGGTTTTACTATAGTAATATTGTGGTTACATTAGTTAAAATGAACTTACAATGAAAAATACTTCATATAATTTATTCATCTTGGTTAATGTTAATTTAAACATATTCTAACAAATAAAAAGCTGTATATGTTAACATAATTGAATGCACTAACCTTATAATAAAGTGCTATTAATAAAGTAAACATAGTTTTTATAGTAATATTGTTGTAGGCTAACATTTTTATTTTATTGTTGTTGTTTTTATTTATTTATTTTACATAAATCTAGGTTTTACTATGTAAACTATGAAAACTGAGTTATGTAACCATGTATTTTGGCAGAAACCGTAGCTTCAGTACAGTATACTGTATCCATATAGTGACCATGCTTGAACTGTAGATTAACCAAAGATTTATTGCGAGGTAACGGAAAAAAATTATGCCGAGGGCACGTAACGGTATTGCGAGGTCACGTAAAGGTATTGCGAGGGAACGTAAAGGTATCGCGAGAGAACGTAAAGCTATCGCGAGTGCAGGTAAAGCTATCGCGAGTGAACGTAAAGCTATCGCGAGGGAACGTAAAGCTATCGCGAGGGAACGTAAAGTTATTGCGAGGGCTGGTAAAGATATCGCGAGTGCACATAAAGCTATCGCGAGGGCAGGTAAAGCTATCGCGATTGCACGTAAAGCTATCGCGAGGGCAGGTAAAGCTATCGCGAGGGCAGGTAAAGCTATCGCGAGGGAACGTAAAGCTATCGCGAGGGCAGGTAAAGCTATCGCGAGGGCAGGTAAAGATATCGCGAGGGCAGGTAAAGCTATCGCGAGGGAACGTAAAGCTATCGCGAGGGAACGTAAAGCTATCGCGAGGGCAGGTAAAGCTATCGCGAGGGCAGGTAAAGATATCGCGAGGGCAGGTAAAGCTATCGCGAGGGAACGTAAAGCTATCGCGAGGGCAGGTAAAGCTATCGCGAGGGCAGGTAAAGAATTCGCGAGGGAACGTAAAGCTATCGCGAGTGCAGGTAAAGCTATCGCGAGGGCAGGTAAAGCTATCGCAAGGGCAGGTAAAGCTATCGCGAGTGCAGGTAAAGCTATCGCGAGTGCACGTAAAGCTATCGCGAGTGCAGGTAAAGCTATCGCGAGTGCGCGTAAAGCTATCGCGAGTGCACGTAAAGCTATCGCGAGGGCAGGTAAAGTTATCGCGAGGGCACGTAAAGCTATTGCGAGGGCTGGTAAAGCTATTGCGAGGGCTGGTAAAGCTATTGCGAGGGCTGGTAAAGCTATTGCGAGGGCACGTAAAGCTATTGCGAGGGCACGTAAAGCTATTGCGAGGGCTGGTAAAGCTATTGCGAGGGCACGTAAAGCTATTGCGAGGGCACGTAAAGCTATTGCGAGGGAACGTAAAGCTATTGCGAGGGCTCGTAAAGCTATTGCTAAAGCTATTACAGCTACTATTGCAGATTGAAAGCATAAATTATTTGCTTTTAATTCGATGTTTATTTGCTGAAAATGACAAAAGCACAACTGTCTCTAACAAGGACAGAAAGAGATGTGGAAGATGTGCAACTAAACAAGAGAAGCACATCAGAGTCTCTAGTTTGAGAAATAGACACCTCACATGTCCTCCGCTGACAGCTTCATTGAATTGTACCCGCTCAACACCAGTTTCATGTTCAACAGTAAAGAGAAGACTCTTATGGGAAGAACTGCAAAGAAAAAGACACTTTTGAAACAGAAAAACAAAATGTTAGAGTGGGCAAAGAAACACAGACATTGGACAACAGATAATTGGAAAAGAGTGTTACGGATCTTAACCCCATTGAGCTTTTGTGGGATCAGATAGACTGTGAGGTGTGTGAGAAGTGCCCGACACATCTATGGCAAGTGCCACAGGAAGTGTGGGGTGAAAGGTCGAGTGCTACAGGAAGTGTGGGGTGAAAAGTCGAGTTCTACAGGAAGTGTGGGGCGAAAGGTCGAGTGCTACAGGAAGTGTGGGGCGAAAGGTCAAGTGCTACAGGAAGTGTGGGGTGAAAGGTCGAGTGCTACAGGAAGTGTGGGGTGAAAAGTCGAGTTCTACAGGAAGTGTGGGGCGAAAGGTCAAGTGCTACAGGAAGTGTGGGGTGAAAGGTCGAGTGCTACAGGAAGTGTGGGGTGAAAGGTCGAGTGCTACAGGAAGTGTGGGGTGAAAGGTCGAGTGCTACAGGAAGTGTAGGGTGAAAGGTCGAGTGCTACAGGAAGTGTGGGGTGAAAGGTCGAGTGCTACAGGAAGTGTGGAGTGAAAGGTCGAGTGCTACAGGAAGTGTGGGGTGAAAGGTCGAGTGCTACAGGAAGTGTGGAGTGAAAGGTCGAGTGCTACAGGAAGTGTGGGGTGAAAGGGTAAGTGCTACAGGAAGTGTTGGGTGAAAGGTCGAGTGCTACAGGAAGTGTGGGGTGAAAGGTCAAGTGCTACAGGAAGTGTGGGGTGAAAGGTCGAGTGCTACAGGAAGTGTGGGGTGAAAGGTCAAGTGCTACAGGAAGTGTGGGGTGAAAGGTCAAGTGCTACAGGACGTGTGGGGTGAAAGGTCACATGAGTATCTGGATAAACTGACCACTAGAATAACGAGGATCTGTAAAGCTGTCGTTGCTGCACATGGAGGATTTTTTGATGAGAACTCTATAAAGTAGTTTAAGAAGTTCTGAACATTTTTTTCAAATTGTAATAGTTATATTTCACGTTATTAATGCCCTGAATATACATAGTGATCAGTTGAATGCCACTTTGGTGAGTATAAGTACCAATTTCTTTCCATAAGAGCAAAATCTGTACATTATTCCAAACCTTTGGCTGCCAGTGTATCTAAAGCACTTTCCTGACTGGACCAGCTGAGAAAATAAATATTGTTGAACCCTCGGTCACATAAAACTGCATTTAACTTAATCGTGTTGTGTGTGTGTGTGTGTGTGTGTGTGTGTGTGTGTGTGTGTGTGTGTGTGTGTTGGAGTATATAAGGGAAAGAAGCTGTACATTCTGATAAATCATGCAATATGGACTGATGTATGATGTATATGATATCTCACAGCGATATATTTTATTGTAGCTCACCGCTATAAAACTGTATCATATCGGACAGCTGTGGGGAGCCGTATGTCTTAGCAAGGCCACTGTGGCTCCGTGTTTAAAGAGGATATTCCGTAGATCCATAATCAAACTCTCTGCTCACATCTGGGTAACCAAACAGAACCTCAGCATACACTTACACAAACTCAGAAACACAATAGATGTCTGTGCACATGATCCAGATCATTTAATGTGTTTGAAACAGTTGTACTGAGAGACGCAACGTGTCTGTATCTCAAAACAGAGTTAGAAGTCAAAGTTTTCCAGAATTTCTCAATAAAGTTTTTGTCCTTGTGGCTCTTTTATAAGACTTCTGCTGTTGGTCTTCCAGCCGTCATGTCTAATGCACATCTGACGCAGCGCCGGCCCTCCCCTCATACACTCATAATCGAATCAGATGCATAAGAAACGATCGGAGGAACAGGGCAGATATTAAAGAGCATGATAATCTAGATTGATGAACATTCAATGTCAACATTAACAATATTCTCAAGCGTGGGGAATAAAGGAAAATCAATAGTTCTTTAGACTTGACTTTTCTAAAAGAATCTCTATCTAATGAGGATACCTTTAAAAAAAAAATAGGGGACGCAACTCGAAATATTCATTTTAATTATTGGACATCTATAGTGGAATATGATTTACATTAATGAGCATAAGTGTATTAAAGGCATTTTATCATTGGCATCCGAAACAATCAAATGATGGCTCTGCTAGCCGTGCATGAAGCAGCCAATGAGAAGCAGGAATAACCTCATTTTAATTGGTAATGGATGCCTAATTGTTCTGACTTTGACTTTTATTGTGTGTGTGTGTAAATCTAATAATGCAGACAATGTTAATCATGTACGTGGCCATTCAGGAGATGATCCGATTAGCCAATCAGAACTTATTTACTTAAATACACCATACGTACAGGACTGATTTATTTCAGGATACGTTTTGAAGGAAGATCGTGAGGTTAAGCATATATTCTTGGGAATGTAATCATCAAAGGAAAGTGGTGGAAGTGGTCTTTTTTCCCCCCATTAGGTGTATTGGTGTATATGCAAGGGGTGGGCTAATTAGAGTAATTCATTAATTAAATCATCCATCCATCCATTCTGTGTGTGTGCGTGTATACACACACACACACACACACACACACACACACACACACACACACAGTGCATTAAAAAAATATTTAGACCATCTCTCTGGATCATCTTTGAGATGTTTCTACACTTTGATTGGGGTCACCTGTGTGAAATTCAATTGACTGGGCATGATTTGGAAAGGCGCACACCTGTCTATATAAGGTATTATAGCTGTGAATGCATATCAGAGCAAAACCCAAACCATGAGGTCAACTGCCTGCAGAGCTCAGAGACGGGATTGTGATGATGCACAGATCTGGGGAAGAATACAAACACATTTCAGCTGCATTGACGGTCCCAAGAGCACAGTGATCTCCATCATTCTTAAATGGAAGAAGTTTGGAACAACCAGGACTCTTCCTAGAGCGGGCCGCCTTGGCAAACTGAGCAATCGGTGTAGAAAGGCCTTGGTAAGGGAGGTGATCAAGAACCCGATGATCACTCTGGTTGAGCTCCAGTGATCATGTGTGGAGACGGGAGAAACTTGCGGAAGGACGACCATCACTGCAACACTCCACCGATCTGGGCTTCATGGTAGAGTGGCCAGACGGGCGCCTCTCCTCAGTACAAGACACATAATAAAGCACCTAAAGGACTCTCAGACTGTGAGAAACACGATTCTCTGGTCTGATGAAGCGAAGATTGAACTGTTTGGCCTCAGTTCCAAGAGTCATGTCTGGAGGAAACCAGGCACCCCTCATCACCTGTGCAGTACCATCCCAACGGTGAAGCATGGTGGCAGCATCATACTGTGGGGGTGTTTTTCAGCAGCAGGGACTGGGGACTGGTCAGGGATGAAGGAAATCCAAACACAGCAAAATACAGAGATATCCAATGAACACCTGCTCCAGAGCGCTCAGGACCTCAGACTGGGTCAAAGGTTCACCGTCCACCAGGACAATGACCAAGACAACACAAGAGTGGTTTAGGGACAACTCTGTGACTGTCCTTGAGTGTCCCAGCCAGAGTCCAGACTTGAACTCAATCAAACATCTCTGGAGATATCTGAAAATGTCTGTCCACCGAAGGTCCCCCATCCAACCTGACAGAGCTTGAGAGGATCTGCAGAGAAGAATGGCAGAAAATCCCCAAATCCAGGTGTGCAAAACTGGTCGCATCATACCCCAAAACACTTGAGACTGTAATCGCTGCCAAAGGTGCTTCAACTGAGTACTGAGTTAAGGGTGTGAATACTTAAGTGATATTTCAGTTTTTTCAAGATATCAAAGGTCTGGCTTTGTACAGAGCGGGTATCTGAGTTACCGCAAACTTCGTCTGTTTGGTTCAGTCTGGCCATTCTCCGTTGCTGGCAGTTCTGTGGACGGAAACGCCTTGTTGATGAGAGAGGGCAACAAAATGGGGAAAGTTTTATTTAAAATTATACCAAACACTTGACCCTCCTGTTTTTGTCGAGTTTTAAGCCTTTAATTTTTGGGCAAGCCACTGAAACAGGAAATCTATAAAAACACCTTCAGAGCCTAAATGGTCAATTTAAACGAATTAGAATAACTTTATCTGAAAAATGAGTCAAGTCATTTTTATTTATAAAGCGTTTTCACAACACGTATCGTTTCAAAGCAGCTTTACAGAAAATTATGCTGCAATAATTCTTATATCTTGGCCATTTTTTTCCATTTTTCGGGGGCATTTTTGTCTCTGTTGGTGGTAATTTTTTCCCCAAACCCCTGATAATTTTGGACCCTACTTCTATCGTACATTTTTACCATTGCTCAATCTGTTTAGTACCATTATACCACCCATCCCTAGTAAAAATACATTTACTGTGGACTTCTTTAAAACATTTCATTTTTCAAGTGAATAGAAAATGGATCGTACTGCACTTTATGCCATGTCAAATAATCAAATGAGTTGACCTCAGCCATCTTAATATGAGGGAGAACCTGAAACGATGTAAGAAAAGTGGTGAGTTTTATCTGTACTGACAGATCGTGATATATTAACAAAACAGAATATAAACGAGACCATGTAAATGCATCGAGTCACAGCAGAAAGCATCAGGAAAGTAGACGTGAAATTAGCCCAATAGAGTAGCAGAGAGACCACTAAACTTCTCTTTTAACTCAATCATATGAAATAAGCCCAACCAAGAATTTATGATCTGACATTATTCAAACGAGACAAGCATATGTCATAGAAGGGAATTAGTTTTGTGGCTGAAGGAACTCACGAAATGAGGAAAGTAAAAAAAGTTGGCGTACTAAAAAGCCTCTTTAGGAGTCTGAGTCACGTTATGAATATCTCTGTAGTCTGCAGATGTGTGTGCGTGATTGAATGTCAATGGCATGATGGGTTTATTGCTTCAGACCCGGTGAGCAGGCAGGTTAGAGGCCGCATGGCGCAACTGATGAGCTTGGCAGGGAATTGGCAGACGGAAGCATCCGTTTCACTGCTAATTATGGCTAGCGTCGGTCGCTCGGACTGACAGAGTTCAACTGGGCGATGTAGAGGTTGCCAGCTCTCATTCTGTTGCTTTATAAAATGCTCTTTAATCCGCCGCACAATATCATTAACTTTGTAAGTGGATGAACACAATGGACAAGCAATTTAATTAACTTCTAGCATTGGATGTTGGAAAGGGAGGCTAAATGAAATTAATGCATGATATTTCCCCAGCGAGGCGGCCAACCTTGGGGGGGTGCAAGCGGATTGTTGGCAGGTCCGGTGCGGGACGCCGGTTTGGCCAATTATGCTTTGTTTGGATCTATCCAGAACATTTTCTGCAAGAATGGGAAATGCGATCAGCGGTTTGGAGATCAATCATTTAAGCGTGCCGCTTGAGTTTAGGAAGGATTTTAAAATAATGAACCCGTCTCTCAAACACGTGTACGTACAGCCGCTCTCTCATTTTGATATACATGAGCTCTATTATGAGAGGTCATGTTTGTTCATGTATTTATTTTACTTGATTTGGCTTAATTAAGAGGTCTTTGAATTTTCCTCCGTAAAATGTACAAAAATACACGTTTTTCATCTACCAAAGCTGACATTTTCCAACTGTCTTATGCCATTTAAAACACGCATGACTTTCTCTCTTCTGATGAACACAAGTATATTTAGGTGGAGATACTCTATGAGGTGTTTTTGTCCATACAATGCAAGATTATGGGGTCCAAAACTTCCAAAGACAAAGTAACACTTTGGGTGAGAAACGGGTCAAAAGTCCTTTAAATGGAAGTTTATCTTCGTATGTGTTCTGCAGAGTTTCAGATGGCATGAGGGTGAGTAAATGGGAAAATTATCATATTTGAAATGATCATATTTGGGTGAACTATTCCAAAGCCAACATTTCTAAACGTTTGTGAGTTTCTTCTCATGAACACAATTGACACAAACGTTTGACTCTTAGAATTCACACATCATTAAATCTCATTTGAGGCCTTCAGTTGATAATGCATGACCTGTGAAAACATAAAACTGTTTGATGTGTAGAGTGCTCACATACAACTACAGAATATACAATTTTCTAACCAATCTGGAACGCCCAATTCCCAATGCGCTGCAAGTCCTCGTGCTGGCGTAGTGACTCGCCTCAATCCGGGTGGCGGAGGACAAATCTCAGTTGCCTCCACGTCTGAGACCGTCAGTCCGCGCATCTGATCACGTGACTTGTTGAGCGTGTTACCGTGGAGACGTAGCGCGTGTGGAGGCTTCACACTATTCTCCGCGGCATCCACACACAACTCACCACACACCCCACCGAGAGCGAGAACCACATTATAGTGACCACGAGGAGGTTACCCCATGTGACTCTACCCTCCCTAGCAACCGGGTCAATTTGGTTGCTAAGGAGACCTGGCTGGAGTCACTCACCACGCCCTGGATTCAAACTCACGACTCCAGGTGTGGTAGTCAGCGTCAATACTCACTGAGATACCCAGACCCCCTAAAATTCCACTTTCTAAACTTAAACTTGTGTCATGAATCCCCAAATGCTTAATCTGTCATTAGAAGAAATGGGGATGTTTCACAGTGGTAAACACCCGACCGTCCCAACTTATTTTTGAGTGTGTTGCTATCATCTGATTTGAAATTACTAGGGCTGCACGTTTTCAAGTTTTTCATTAACCGTTAACCGAGGCCCTTAACGGTTAATACTCGGTTAACCATAGTGTGCGCCAGGGATGGAAATTAACTTTTTTGTCCACCGGCCACTGTGGATTTCAAAATCTACCAGCCACTCAATGTTTTTACCAGCCACTTTCTTGTTTTTAACCGACAATGTGTAACTGCATGTGTAAATTAATACTACAAGATCTACAATACTTAAGCCGTTTATTTAATCTCAAGTCTCAATGAAATACTGGCATTTTCTCTTTCTCTCTTATAGCCTACACACACAATCCATGAACTGATATTCATTTCAGTTCGCATACGATGAAAACACAATGTTACGGACGTGAGCGCTCTGAAAGCGGCACTGAAAGATGCTTTAAAACTTCCACAGAGACATCAAACAGAAAGCACAAAACCTTTCTTTAAAGTGAATTTCGTTTTGTATTAATTGTGTCTTAATTTTAATCAATGTTTCATCAACCAATTGCCTGGATTTAATAAATAAGAATTAAATATAGCAGACGATATAATCACAAGCGGAGGCGCCGGCACGTGAACTGGAGCTCGTCTCATAAATGAACCGAAACTCAGTGTATAAGGTAGCCTTGCCTCACAAATAATTCAAAACTAAAGAAAACAGACACAGACTGCTCTCTGCTTATGTAATCCGTAAGAAATGTGCATTTCTCTCTGGTGCGTTACTGCGAAGACCGCGAGTCAGCATCGTCAACTTCATCTTTGCAAATGACACGGACAAAGAAAAGACTTGTTTATTAATAAATAATTAAAATATCTCCTTGCTATATTTTACATATTCATAATCATTACTTTTGCCGGTTCTTTGTGACAGATTTTAGGAGCTTTATTGGCAGCGCCACGCCCCTTACATGAGCGGGTCACCGCACCCACCAGAATAGCCCTGTTTTTTTGTTAAGGATTTGTTTACTGTGTGTGTGATTCATTTAATGGAAAGCACATTCACTGAGTTGTCTTGCTAATCAGTGTCTCCTCCTTTATTCAAACTAATTTGTCCTTTAACAGACGAACGTCGCATGATGCTATTTTTATTTACCCGCCACGGTGGCCGGTAGGTGAAGCGAGTTTACCCGCCACAACACAAAATCACCCGCATTTGGCTGGTGGCGGGTGCTAATTTCCATCCCTGGTGTGCCCGGGTGTTGGCTGTTGAGATGGTACAACAACGAGGTTGTACTTGAAGTATATCTAAGCACTGCATTGCAATACTTGCATTTTGCCCCGTCATTCTCGATTTTAAAGTGCTCCCACGCGGTGCTTTTCTTTGCCCGCTTCATATTAGAAAACTGGTCAAGACTACTTCTTGTGGACATTACAAATGTCTGGGAGCGCTCTGGCAGTCTCTGGTGGTGCAAAAATGTATTACAACTAAATTCAATGCACGCCATTGACACCACTTAACCGAGCAAAATGTTTCACTCGGTTACGCAATTTTTAATGGTTAATCGGTTAATCGGTTAACCATGGACACCCCTAGAAATTACTGTACTGTTTTTTTTTTTTTTTAAATGTAAAAATGAAATTCACAGGGTAAAACATCATATAATGTGTAATTGTGGTGCTTACAATATAGCAAAGGGTGAATATAATTTACAAATCACTCCTTTTTGTTTTTATTAGCATTTCTCATACTATCCCAATTTTTTCGGAATTGAGGTTGTAGGTAATAAATAATAAATTCTGAGACTCAGCCTAAGAAACTGCTGAAAAATAAAAACAATTATTATTTTTTTCTCAGTGTGTTAATAATGTGGTTCCAAAAAACTGCTTTTGTTTGGTTCCCAATCCCAAAAGTCCAAAAACATCTCCAAACAAATAAAAGATAATAATTGTACATAAGAACTAATTACACATGCAAACACAACAATGACTAAAGGTTTGCATAGCATGCAGACATGATTTTAGTCATGAGATTTCACAGAATGAGTTTCATTCTGTGTCATTTGAGTCATCATTGAGTCTGTGTCATGTATTTGGCGCCATCTCCTGGTGGTCATATGTAACATTGTGCTTCATGTGGATTATCTAATGATCAATACATCTGATTATCTTGTGTGTGGACTCGTTTGAAAGATAATCATCTCATTCAGTTTCATTCTGTGTCATTTGAGTCATCATTGAGTCTGTGTCATGTATTTGGCGCCATCTCCTGGTGGTCATATGTAAC
>JAVLUX010000222.1:1427500-1435000 GCA_032164185.1 Moxostoma hubbsi
CCTGCTGCTTATGGGACTGGGTAGCCACAGACTGGCCCAGACCGCCCAAGATGACCTCTGTCCACTGTCGAAAGCACCTACAATGGGCACATGAGCATCTCTTGTCACCTGGTCCGATGAATCCTGTTTTTTTGGCAGCCATGTACTAGTGTAGTGATGGCAGCAGGATGCACTGTGATGCTCAGGGCAATGTTCTACTGGGGAACCGTAGGTCCAGTCATATAAATATATGTGTTCCTAAACAGTCAAAATAGTCTCTTCAAAACTGGGCATGGATGAGGACATTAGAGACAGCTGAACGGTTGCACAAGCTCAGTTAGCTGTACACATCAGTCGTATCTCCCGTATGTGCTCCGATCCAAACCCAGATAAGAGACGTGTCATTGTCAGAGTGGCCTTTATGACTCACTTATTGTCTTTCTGTGTGCAATTACCGCGATTACTCATTCCGTGCTCATCCCAGCCGCACCTCGCACTGCACAGAGGGCATTTTACTGATGGTGAATTAAGTGGTGCCCGTGACAGTGCGCTTTCTAAATATGTAAAATATACTTTTAATTATTTCAAGTGAATCTGGCAGGTGATCAATAACGGCAGACGTGACAAACATACGCTTGACACTGGCCATTGTAAGGTGGTGTTTAAAAGATAAGCACTTTCTGTCGGCGCGCTCGGGCACCAATTAATATTTGGAGTCTGTCACTGCACGGGACAAATGGATTAATTGAGGGCCGGTGATACAATCGGTTCTTCATGAAGCGCTCGGCTCGGCCCGCGGGGAGGTGGGGGTGGAGGGGGGCAGGCGGCTTGAACTTAGACACTATATATTTATTAGAGCGTGTGTATGAATGTTTATGATGATGACGGAGATAATGATGTGGTGCGTGTCAGTGTTGATGCATTTGTTATTTTTATCTGTGCATTAAAATCACTGATACTGTTAGAGATGATCTTTACATGATGGATATACACTATACAAAAACATTATTAATACTGACTTTATTATGCTCAGCAAATCACATTCATGACAATTGAATTATAGATTATCACAGATTAACAGACTTATTATTACACACACACACACATACACACACACACACACACTCTCAGACACACACACACACACACACACTCTCTCTCTCTCACACACACACACACACACACACACACGCTCTCTCACACGCACACAGTCTCTCTCACACACACACACACACACACACACACTCTCACACACACACACACACACACTCACACACACTCTCTCACACACACTCTCACACACACACACACACACTCACACACACTCTCTCACACACACTCTCACACACACACACACTCTCTCTTTCATGGGCAGTTTGAGGTGAAAAATCACATAAACTAAAACAAACCAAAATAAACACGAGCTGTTACTGGAAACTGTCCTTCATCTCGCCCGTGACGCTCTGCTGTGGTGTTCTGCAGGCGTCGGGCATTCTGGGTCACACGAGAATGTATTCATCAATTAAACGTACGCAGTGTTTAGAGCCGGCCGCTGTCATGCGTCGAGACATGTTTGTGCTTTTGACAAATCAGCACGTTTAATCTGAAGATGTGCCGCTGCTCATAAATAATGCAGAAGGGCTTGTTGTGCCCACAGTCCTTCAGTGCCAGCCGCCCAAACCTTCATCATCGTCTTCACCTAACAGAACTCATCACTATAAAGTGTAGTTCATGCAGTTATTATCGTTTACTCACACTCACACCGATTGTTCCACAGAAAAAACAACAACAACTGCATTCAGGTTTGGAATGACATGAGGGTGAGCAAATAATGGCATAGCTATCCCTTTAAAGTGCTCTAGCTGAAGATCACTGGACCAGAGAAAACCTGAGAGCGTCAGATGTCCTTTCAGTCCACGTCGGAGCGTTTCTATTGTTGTCTTGCTGAGCAACTGTACTCCTGCCCGGACGTCCCGCTTCCCATGATTCTTCATATCTCTGTCCTTTCTCCTCGCTCTCGTAGGGGTGAAGAGATTTAGAGCACTATTGAGAGTATTACCCCACAGTCTTGGGCCGCTGCTTTGAGCCCCGTGAGCGCTGGAAACGGGTCGCTCTGTTTTTAGGCCGACTGCGGGACTGGAGATGCAAAAGCCCCTCAGAAAAGCGCTCAGTGAACTGTGAACCGCATCAAATCCCCAACGCTCGTCTGCAGACTGAGAAACTGTCTGATTGTTCAGTAGAAATGAAGAATATAATCCTATTGAAGGAAATCTTTGTTTTCATGCTAAACTCTGAGTGTGGCTCGTTACATAAGAAAGAGTTTCACGGCAGCGCTGTTCTTCATTCGGGACCGTTAGTGTGTGTGTGTCAGTACATTTGATGTTGGTATTGGCATTAAAACTGAAATAACTGAATTATTGCTTATTTTCGGGTTTAGGGATCTGAACAAACCTCTAAACCTAAACACTTGTACGTTTGGGTCAGACCTGCGACGCAGGCTATGCCATCTGCATATATATATATTGCGATGTCCTGATTCAAAGCGGTCTAATTCAGTTGGGTTTACTTCAGTTATAATGTCCATATTGCTCACATACAGTCTGACACCATCAATCATCATGTGATTATCTGATCAGCCAATCGTGTGGCAGCAGTGCATAAAATCATGGAGGTACGGGTCAGGAGCTTCAGTTAATGTTCACATCAACCATCAGAATGGGGAAAATGTGATCTCAGTGATTTTTGACCGTGGCATGATTGCTGGACCGTGGCATGATTGCTGGACCGTGGCATGATTGTCGGGGTCAGATGGGCTGGTTTGAGTATTTCTGGGATTTTCACACACAACAGTCTCTAGAATTTACTCCGAATGAAAAACAAAAACTCATCCAGTGAGGTGCAGATCTGTGTATGAAACACTTGTTGATAAGGTCGATAGAGACTGGTTTGTACTGATAAAGTCTGCAGCAACTCAGATAACCACTCTGTACAATTGTGCTGAAGAATATCATCTCTGAATGCTGTTCTGATGCGGGTTGGCACTGTTTTGGTGGCATGAGGGTGACCTGCACAATATTAGGCAGGTGTTTTTAATGTTATGGCTGATTGTTGTATATATTGCTACATGTTTGTTGTTTACATGCCTAATTTGTACTATTTACAAGTTATTTACACTGATATGTAGAGCGAGTTGTAAAACGGTACTGTATCTTTAAGACCAGCAGAAGGGACTAACGGTTGAATGGTGTCACAGCATCCGTGCTGATGTTTGATTTGGTTGTTTATGATCAATAACTGGCTGTAGAGAACAGAAAGGACATTATTCAATGGGATATGGATTGAGTGGATCTCGTCTTTGGACACTCATTACACGGAACGAGTCAAAACGTGGTGAAAAGATCTCTGTGATGAACATCGCCACTAATGTAATCACAGACACGGTGCATGCGAGTGATTGGCACGCAATGAAGATGGAGATCAATATTGATAAATGTATGTACAGTATTGATACACTATCATGAGAAATGTATCGTGGATGTTTGATTGTATCGACACGATGTATAAACTCTATATATTCAGTATGCGAGTGAAGTAAATGCGTGTTGTGTTCTACTCGAGACGTCTCCGAATCATGTTTTGACTTTATAATACTCTGTTTTTTAGTATAGGAACTGTCAAAATACAATTCAAATTAGAGAACTTTCACCATTTGTTCTAGAACATAAATTCCACACAGTCAAACTTGACCCCTGTGTGATCTTCGGGACGTTTTTGTCTTTTTCATTTTGTTTTTTTTTTTACCATTTTGGCCGTGTTAATGCCAACAGCATACATTTTACCAAAGGTGTGAATTTTGATAATTCAACCTCCTATAACACATCTATAACACATCTATCATGCACAAAATATTCACACTCGGGACCTTCGGGACAATAATGTCCCGACTGAAACCCATTAAAACTGTAATATTTCATCCCAGTGCCATTAAAGCATAAAAGTGAGTGTGCGTGTGTGAGTGTTCGTGTGTGTGTTTGTGTGTGTGTTTGTGTGTGTAAAAACAACACTGGCATATATAAACAAACTGGCATTTAAACGGTTAACATCCAGAAAATTAATGAATATTTGGTAGTTATGATCAGGACTGATGTTGGTTAAAAAATTATATTAATATATAATGTTTATTGCAGTTTTTTGACAATGACATTTTTGTCCTTTAAGGACCTCCGAGTAACTTTTTTTACTGACGCACTTTGTCTTTTAAGAATGGATGTTGCTAACCCGTCGCTACATAAGGACTACAACAGTTGTCCATTTTATAAGGCACATGCTCATATGCTGATGGGAGTTGTAGTCCTTAATTAGCATTGTGTTAGCATTCGCTACAGTAGCTTTGAAATTAACGTTTGAGGTGTGACTGTGTGTAATTTATGTTTTTCAAGGACTTATTTTACTTTTATATTTAAAACTGTCACTATAAAAACATGCTAATTGTCTTTGGGGTTTTAGGACTGCAACATGAACATCTCTATAATCATTTCATAAGTTATGAAATCAGAACACTTTTAATTAATAAGCAAATAATAAAAAACATGTGTTAAGAGTTGGTCATATGGCCTACATGCATTGGCCAGTAGTTTCACAGTTTCTTGAATTAATGTGATTGTTTTGTAAGCGCGGGAATGCTCAGCACACTAGCATCATGATGCTAACCGTCAGGGCAGCTGTTCATTTTACTGTTGTTCATGATTCTAACTAAATATATCGCTGTCTAAATTCTCCTTTTCTCTTTCAGGCTCTGGGATGTTGCTACTTCCTCCACGAATCGCTGAAAAACATCCAGCAGTTTGATTTCAAAGGTACGCATTTCATCCGCTCTCTTCCTTTTAGCGTTAGCTTTAATAAGATGTGTCACACACGCTCATCATTTCCATCAAACCCGTGTGCTCAAGGTTGTTCCAGCAGCTATAAAACATGCTAAAATGGAGTTAGTTCTAGATAACAGTAATGCTTATTAATATTAGGATTTAATTCATGAGATTTCTGCCTTCGCTAATAGTGCACTCAAACTATTGGACGGTTAGCAGTGACCTCATCAGTGGTAGGGGTCAAATGTTGCATGTCCCGGTGGTCTTGCTAATTATAGCCACTCCTATTACACGGGCGTCAGCATTAGCGGCCGATGCCCCCGTGAAGGACGAGTGACCCCCATTCAGCCCAGCTCAAACCCTGAGCTCTTAAATAACACAATGTGATTGGTCTACATCCATCAGTCATCTCAACTGTGAGAGCGACATCTCACCAAATCTGTCCATGAGAACATGTCATATCTCACCCCAGAATAAAAGAGGAAAAAATTTTGGATTTTATATTGCTTAAAGAAAATTAGGTTTGTGACATGTGAATGACATCTTAAGCCCAAAGTTTCATTACTGTGATGCCAAACAAATAATTTTTCAATATGTTTTATGTTCCCTCACAATATGTTTTGTGTTCTCTCGCAATATGTTTTGTGTTCTCACGCAATATGTTTTGTGTTCCCTTACAATATATTTGTGTTCCCTCACAATATGTTTTGTGTTCCCTCGCAATACGTTTTGTGTTCCCTCGCAATATGTTTTGTGTTCCCTAACAATATGTTTTGTGTTCCCTCGCAATACGTTTTGTGTTCTCTCGCAATATGTTTTGTGTTCTCACGCAATATGTTTTGTGTTCCCTTACAATATATTTGTGTTCCCTCACAATATGTTTTGTGTTCCCTCGCAATACGTTTTGTGTTCCCTCGCAATACGTTTTGTGTTCCCTCACAATATGTTTTGTGTTCCCTCGCAATACGTTTTGTGTTCTCTCGCAATATGTTTTGTGTTCTCACGCAATATGTTTTGTGTTCCCTTACAATATATTTGTGTTCCCTCACAATATGTTTTATGTTCCCTCGCAATACGTTTTGTGTTCCCTCGCAATAAGTTTTGTGTTCCCTCACAATATGTTTTATGTTCCCTCGCAATATGTTTTATGTTCCCTCGCAATATGTTTTGTGTTCCCTCGCAATAAGTTTTGTGTTCCCTCACAATATGTTTTATGTTCCCTCGCAATATGTTTTATGTTCCCTCGCAATATGTTTTGTGTTCCCTCGCAATAAGTTTTGTGTTCCCTCGCAATAAGTTTTGTGTTCCCTCACAATATGTTTTATGTTCCCTCGCAATATGTTTTGTGTTCCCTCGCAATAAGTTTTGTGTTCCCTCACAATAAGTTTTGTGTTCCCTCACAATATGTTTTGTGTTCCCTCGCAATAAGTTTTGTGTTCCCTCGCAATAAGTTTTGTGTTCCCTCACAATGTTTTGTGTTCCCTCACAATGTTTTGTGTTCCCTCGCAACATGTTTTGTGTTCCCTCGCAATAAGTTTTGTGTTCCCTCACAATGTTTTGTGTTCCCTCACAATAAGTTTTGTGTTCCCTCACAATAAGTTTTGTGTTCCCTCACAATAAGTTTTGTGTTCCCTCACAATATGTTTTGCGTTCCCTCACAATATGTTTTGCGTTCCCTCACAATGTTTTATGTTCCCTCTCAATATGTTTTTTGTTCCCTCACAATATGTTTTGTGTTCCCTCACAATATGTTTTATGTTCCCTCTCAATATGTTTTATGTTCCCTCACAATATGTTTTGTGTTCCCTCACAATATGTTTTGTGTTCCCTCACAATATGTTTTATGTTCCCTCTCAATATGTTTTATGTTCCCTCACAATATGTTTTGTGTTCCCTCGCAATACGTTTTGTGTTCCCTCGCAATAAGTTTTGTGTTCCCTCACAATATGTTTTGTGTTCCCTCACAGTATGTTTTGTGTTCCCTCACAATATGTTTTGTGTTCCCTCACAATAAGTTTTGTGTTCCCTCGCAATATGTTTTGTGTTCCCTCACAATGTTTTGTGTTCCCTCACAATGTTTTGTGTTCCCTCACAATATGTTTTGTGTTCCCTCACAATGTTTTATGTTCCCTCTCAATATGTTTTATGTTCCCTCACAATATGTTTTGTGTTCCCTCACAATATGTTTTGCGTTCCCTCACAATATGTTTTGCGTTCCCTCACAATATGTTTTATGTTCCCTCTCAATATGTTTTTTGTTCCCTCACAATATGTTTTGTGTTCCCTCACAATATGTTTTATGTTCCCTCACAATATGTTTTGTGTTCCCTCACAATATGTTTTGTGTTCCTTCACAATGTTTTGTGTTCCCTCACAATATGTTTTGTGTTCCCTCACAATATGTTTTGTGTTCCCTCACAATATGTTTTGTGTTCCTTCACAATGTTTTGTGTTCCCTCACAATATGTTTTGTGTTCCCTCACAATATGTTTTGTGTTCCCTCACAATATGTTTTATGTTCCCTCACAATATGTTTTGTGTTCCTTCACAATATGTTTTGTGTTCCCTCACAATATGTTTTATGTTCCCTCACAATATGTTTTGTGTTCCTTCACAATGTTTTGTGTTCCCTCACAATATGTTTTGTGTTCCTTCA
>JAVLUX010000222.1:1440000-1475000 GCA_032164185.1 Moxostoma hubbsi
TCGTGAATCTCCCATGATTCTCTTGAGAGCGCCACTCCACATAATGTTAGGCCATTTAAAGCAGCAGATTTGTGTAGTCTATCAAGGGCTTTCTCGCACACTCTCACTCAGTAGTGAGAAATTGGTTGTTATCGTAGATCACAGATACGCCTTCAACCTCTTATGAAAGATGAATTAATTCCACTAATGCTTTAATGCAGGTTTCTCATGAGGCGGGCAGACTGGCGATAACCCCTGCTTCATCTCGCTCCCGCGCCGTGATTTATGCCGTCTTTTAGTAGATGAAACCGCCCGGATTCGCCATCCATCTGCCTCCCTGAAGGAATCCTATTAACGGCGCTCGGGACGAGATGCACTGATGTTTGGATGGGGACGGCTCTGCTGCTGGATCTGTTTTAAGAACAACACAACCTGAGATTTTTCACCATTATCGCCCGCTCCGACACCTGCCAATGGCGAGTGGATCCCGAAAATATTATTTACATTAATGTATTTTAGTTTTTTGGGAATGGGATTATTTAGCTGATTCCCAAACAAATGATTCTTTTGATCTTATTGGGGATCGAGTCTATTTCTCACTGCACACACACATAGTGAGCGTCTGCTCTGTTACTGCGTGTCATGACAACAATGTAACATTTCCTGTGACTCGATCACTTAAAGTGAAGCCGGAGCGCTTTCCGTTCACTATGAACGTTGATATTTTCGCATGAGTTTAACGCGAGTCTCTGCATCAGAGCGCTGGAGAAGCTCTTGCGAACAGGAGTTGCTGTTGTCAGTGGTGGAGCTAGGGGGCGTGGCCACCATAGACCGACGCCTGGCCACCCCATTGGCCACACCCCTCACAATTGAGTTCTTTAGAGGTGATGTCGTCTCTGTACAAATTAACATGTGCGAACACCAAGCTCACCAAACCTCTCTGTCCCGGGTGTCATTGTATCTGCCCCGCCCCCCTCCCCGCCCAGCCCCGCCCCCACAGTCCGGCGAAATAAAAATGCTGCCCGAACATTTCTGTGCTACCACAGACTGATCGCTTGCCCCTGCCTGGCCACCCTTTTGAATCACTCCTGGCTCCACCCCTGGCTCCGCCCCTTTGACACAATCGTGCTGTTGTTGGCATTTATATATTTCATTCAAATTCTCTTAATTGGGCATTAAAGTGTGATTGGAGTTTGAAGTGCACAATAATTCTCAAATATCCGCGATCAGACGTTTATGTAATAAGAGACGGGCCGTCGCTAATCACTGGGTGACGCTTACAAAGATTAGCAGCAGCGGGGTCAAAGTTGAAATCCTTTGAATTGAATATAGCGGTTTTACTAATGAACCGGCGCTAATAGTTGCTGTCAATCAACACCGATTGTTGCGATATTTGTAATTGTTGTTATTGTACCTTCATGTTCGTCTTCCGGAGGATTCTGCAACAGCGAAACTCTACCGAGACAATTACTGAACACATGATTTACATTTACATGCATGTTCTTACAGCGATTGTGCTTAATAATCCCATAGCGTGAGATCTTGTAAATCACTGTAAGGTCATAAACGCCGTAAGAATAAACCGTGCACATTTTTGCCCATTACCACAAAACAAAGAGCAAACGATGAAAAGTCAGCGGGAGTTCAGTGATGACAGGTCAACTAAAGCACAGAAATGTGGAGCAGAAGGAGGTCGAGAGCCTCATGACACAATGTGAGAAGAGAAGTGAACTCCTGTTTCATGTGTGAACCTGAACACATCTGCCAAAAACACTGATCACAACCCAATCAAACGATCACAGATCCTTTACCACACAGTGTTTCTAGAAGCATCAAACGTTCAGCATGAATAAATGCAACCGGCCGAATAATCATCAGCAGGACGGATGGTCTGAGCGCAGCAGCACGACAGCTGCAGGATCCATCAGCTCGACCTTTCTCCAGCAGTGAGCATATTGTTTTGTCCAGTTCTCTCTTATTCAGCTTTTCAATTAATATTGTCCCTCAGCTGCCCGGCACTTAAAGCCATAACTCACCAGCCCCTGATGTGCCGTTCATACGGGGAGGGGCCGAACGGGAAGAGGGGGTCACGGGGCTCGCGAGGGGTCTCCTTGTAACACAACACTGAAGAGAGGATGCCAACTATATGCCCAATATCACTGTTTTATATTAGACACACTCCAATCACTTTACTGTATATAATGCCACAAGAGTGTTTTATTCTGGATTGGCTGCTGGTAATCCTGCTGGGCTGTCAATCAACTGAGGAAATGAAGGTGATGTCATTGGGACGCTTGACAGCGTGACAGTTTATTGATGAGGCCGGTAAAGAGGCGAGCGGCTCGGGAAACAGACATCTCGCTCACTGCGTCCTGACAAGTCTCCGTTTTATTTACTTGTTTACTCAAGTTCTCCATTATAAAATGCATAAAACAGATACTTGTCCATACAGACAGCCATTAACCTTACTTTACATGTCAGGACAACATCTTCCTGAGCAGCACAGCTCTCAAAACCAAGAAATGCTAGATTGGACACTTTTGATATCAACAATGAACATGTGCTGTTTGACACTGATCCAGGATCTGATATTAACTTTATAATCTACTAGCCGAGGTGTCTCTTTTAGTACTTGATTCACGAGAAGAAACAAAAACAAACTGGCTCTAAAGAGTTATTTGTTTGGGAGTCAGACAGCACTGGGTACATTAACATGCATGCATTTGGCAGACACTTTTACCCAAAGTGACTTACAGTGATTTAAATCCTCCCGGAGCAACCTGGAGTTAAGTGCCTTACTCAAGGACACAATGGTGGTGTCTGTGGGGGTCAAACCAGCAACCTTCTGATTCCCAGTTGTGTGGTTTAGCCCACTATGCCACCATGCCAGCCAACTATGCTGTAGTTGTTTATTCACTGAAAAGAACCAACTGATAACAGTCATTTGTTTAGCACTGTCTGTGAAGTAGCTGTTGATTAAAATACAAAAAAACAGACTCAAACGAGTCATTTGTTTGGGAATCGGACATCACTGCTTGTTATTGACTCACTGAAAAGATCTGACTCAGGTCTGTGTATCTCAGCGAGTATTGACGCTGACTATCACCGCTGGAGTCGCCAGTTTGTATCCAGGGTGTGCTGAGTGACTCCAGTCAGATCTCCTTAGCAACCAAATTGGCCCGGTTGCTAGGGAGGGTAGAGTCACATGGGGTAACCAAATTGTCCCGGTTGCTAGGGAGGGTAGAGTCACATGGGGTAACCAAATTGGCCCTGTTGCTATGGAGGGTAGAGTCACATGGGGTAACCAAATTGGCCCGGTTGCTAGGGATGGTAGAGTCACATGGGGTAACCAAATTGGCCCGGTTGCTAGGGATGTTAGAGTCACATGGGGTAACCAAATTGGCCCGGTTGCTAGGGAGGGTAGAGTCACATGGGGTAACCAAATTGTCCCGGTTGCTAGGGAGGGTAGAGTCACAATGGGGTAACCAAATTGGCCCGGTTGCTAGGGAGGGTAGAGTCACATGGGGTAAACAAATTTTTTTTTCTCCACAACTCCTCTCATGCTTACAGTAACGGAAGTGCTCTGAGTTCAGTTTGTTTACATGCGTTAAACGCGTTATTTACACTAAACCGGCGCGTCCTGCGTCAAGCGTCAAGCGTTTATTATTATTGTCTGCGGTATTTATCTCAGTCTCCGCGAGACACAGGTATCATAATAATATCGCAGAATACAAGATGGGGAATAATTCAAACGTCTTTATTAAATGATTGTTGAGCAAACAGTATTAACAGTAACACCTGTAGAGTCCAGAAACATCTCTTCATTCTCCTTCATTTGTTTACCTCTCACTTATTACAGTCCCCGCGGAAACAAGTGAAAGCGGAACTAATATTCCAACATCCAACACAATGAAAAGGAAGGAACGTACATATAATAAATCTATATAAATGTTTTATTACTATAATATAATGTATTGCTAAATTAAATATAATGAATACAAATAATTAAATGGTGACAAACTAACCAAAGTTTCACTTTAAATGTAATGTTCAATGTTCAATTTATTTATAAAGCACATATTAATACAACAAAAGTTGACCACAGTGCTGTACATAGGATAAAATAGGTAATCACACCAATGAGTTATCAGTTCAACTTCAGTTTGTCATTAAGCCTCATTCTTTAGCACTATCTTATATATAGTTTGGATAAACCAACTAGATTTAAGGCCTAGAATAAAGAGTAACAATTATATTTAAAAATGATATTTTGTGTATACTGTATTATTGACTGACAGCAAACACTAGGCAACAGCTGGTTTTACCAACAGGGAAATGTAGATAACAGTGACATAGCTGATAATAAAAGGTAAATGATCAGCATCGATTGATAAGTTGAAAAAAAAATTGGAGATCAGATGTTAAAATCCTGATCAGAGCATCCCAAATATTCAAGCTGACTGTGTTTCTAAAACTAATGATGATGATTACTGGGCAGAGATCCTGTCACGAAATGGACAAAAACAGGTACATGTTGGACGGTGACATTTGGATATGAAGAAGACTGTTTCACTGTTTATTTATTTATTTGTTTGTGGTTGAACTGAAAAAGGTCTCAGTTTGGCTCTTTTTAAGAGGGTTCAAGTGTGAAACCTCCATGTGGAAAACATCACCATCATATTCGCAATCACAATATTTTGCAAAATAATCGCAATATGACTCTCTGTCCAAATCCTGCAGCTGTAATTGTAATATATTGTAGATTGATGTGAGAGTGCACATTATATTTACATGTTTGAATGAGCGGCTGCAAACAGTGATACATTTCATAATAAGAGTCCCGCTGTATTTTGGGTTTGATTAAAGTTAGAAGTCCCACGTTATGCATTGATTTTTTTTTTTCCTTCTTTCTGGTAATTTAATTGCACAATAAACTGCATCTAGGATTTTATTACAGTTTTAGTGCCCATCTGGCCCACCTCTGTACAGTTTTAACACATTCAGTTTACATTACCGTGTCATTGACTGTATTAGCCAAATCCAATATCTGTCGACTTCTAATTGGTAAGTATTGATATAATGGTGCATAAACCAATTTGAATGTGATCAGTTGTATTTATTCAGGCAACCCTGTATCAATGCACAACAAAGGGTGAATGCATGCCCTCCTAATAGCTGTCCTTGCCCATCATGCATTAGTCAAGATCGTTGGGACGTGTCACTCAAAGTGACTGTGGACTCGTGTTTGAGAGCGACTGGATGTTTGATCAAACTCACAACGTCTGCTGAAGCACAGAAAAACACTCTTTATGAATGCACTAATAACCAAGAGAGTGATGACTTCATCACCGCAGGGAATGCACACATTAATGGGCAACCAGGAAATATTACATTTGATATACAGTGTGCTTCCATAATGTCCTCTGGATATAATATAACCATGTTGCTAACGCAGCTGTAGTTACATGCACAAAACATGTTAGCGATCAGGACTCATATAGGAGTCATTTACACTCGTTTCATCACTGTGCACCAAGTCTGTGCATTGTGATGAATTACATTTACATTTATGCATTTGGGAGACGCTTTTATCCAAAGCAACTTACAGTGCACTTAGTACAGGGACAATCCCCCCGGAGCAACCTGGAGTTAAGTGTCTTACTCAAGGGCACAATGGTGGTGGCTGTGGGGATCAAACCAGCAACCTCCTGATGACCAAATATGTGCTTTAGCCCACTACGCCAACACCACCCCCGGAGCAACCTGGAGTTAAGTGTCTTACTCAAGCACACAATGGTGGTGGCTGTGGGGATCAAACCAGCAACCTCCTGATGACCAAATATGTGCTTTAGCCCACTACGCCAACACCACCCCCGGAGCAACCTGGAGTTAAGTGTCTTACTCAAGGACACAATGGTGGTGGCTGTGATGATCAAACCAGCAACCTTCTGATGACCAAATATGTGCTTTAGCCCACTACGCCACCACCCCCGGAGCAACCTGGAGTTAAGTGCCTTACTCAAGGACACAATGGTGGTGGCTGTGGGGATCAAACCAGCAACCTTCTGATTACCAGTTATATGCTTTAGTCACTGTTTCCATTCACATTCATGCTCCAGATTTTCAGACACTTTTATGCTTCTAATGAAAGTTTGTGGTGTTGTGATGCACCTCGGAGCTGCTTGGATTGGTTCATGCTGCACATATGACGGATTTATGAAATCACTATTGAAGAAAAAGTGTGCGGGCACATGTGTGCTCTAGCCTCTCTGTGCTGGCATCAGCAGTTAAATATACACCCGTGCACTCTAGTATATCCATAAGCCCTATAGATAAAGACAATAGCAATATTTCAGTATGTATCTCGCTGTAGTACAGAGTCAATCACTGGCACTTTACCAGCTGTAAAATACAGAAGGAAATGATCTTTTAATTGTGAAGTCTGTGCGCTGTTCTCTGTGCTGATGTGGGCGGGACGGGCGCTCTTATTGACATTGTGAAGTGCATTCGCCTCGCCGCGGCTTATGGATTAATGCAAGTACCCGTATGCAAATGTAATTGAATTTGATACACTTAATCTTGTCCTAATGCCAACTGAAAGATGTGAGGCGCAATCAAATCTCTCTCGGGCTTTCAATTTGCATCCGAGTTTTTAAATAAAATTAGTCCATTTGTAATTATGTGTCCCGGCCGGTAATTAGTTTATTCATCGCCGCAGTTAACTCCCCATTAGAGAGAGAGAGAGCGAGAGAGAGAGAGAGAGAGAGAGAGAGAGAGAGAGGGGTTATTTAGTTATTTATTTTCTTTGCATCAGTAATGAGGAGGCTTACAGCATCAATTTGTCTCTCATTTAATAACATGCAGCAGGACGAGTCATGTGCCACGAGTCAGATCTGCCCTGTGATTGGATCATTCAAAGAGCTTCTGTTCATCTCAATAAAACACATCTTTAAGTACAGTTGCCCTACAAGTATGTGTCACACCTAAAATGTCATTGCATTAGGGATATATAAAAGCATGCGTCATGTCTCAGATGCAGCTTCTCTCAGAACTAACGTCAGATTTCTGAGCCATCTTCAGCTGTCCGTTCCCTTAAACACAAATATATAACCCCAAATCTGTAGGTCAGTAACACTGGATGACATCATCACGCTTGTTGATTGTTTGTTTTTGCAGGGACTCAGTATTGATTGACTGTTGTGTTTGTGTTCCTGCAGTGTAAGTGGTCCAGGAAAGGGTTTATCAGAACTCGATGGACTCTCGCTGACTGGTGAGTTAAAAAACACTTAAAACAAGATCCCAATGCAGTCCTGACCCTACTGACCCACTTGTTTGTGCATTTCAAAACAACTCTTTTAGTACATGTATGTGCTGTATATAATCATGCTGTGCTTACTGGGAAATTCCAACCACATAAAACGTTTAAACCAAAGGAACAAAACACCTCTTACATGCTGAATTATAATGGAGGATACAATCCAGACCGCTAGAGGGTGCCGCTTGCTTAAGCTGACTGAAGCCTTAAAGGGGCTTTATATCATATATTTTACTGTACTACATCATAAATGACCATCGTATGTCATTAGAGATTTAGGAAACACTTAGGAGTGGATATACCACTCACCAATAGTACATCGCCATCGCCGGGTTGCCAGATGTGAACAAGTCTGCAGGTAAACAACGCGGCGTGCTGCAGCCATCGAAGCCAGATAACAGATTCACCCGACCTAAAAAGCCTCGCCATCCATCCAAACGCCACCATGACCAGAGGCGAAGTAAAACAAGAATCCTGGCGATGCCTTTGGAAGATGGAGTAGCTTAAAGCCGAGTTGGATCATTTGCATGTCAACGTTCCTGCAACCCGCATGAGATTGGAGTCTGAGGCGGGACAGACAACGCTCCAGTATTTGAACATGGACTGCAGTACCCATTTTAACCACTTGTGTTCATTCTTACATATCGCAGCTTTAAGGCTTGGTAACTGCACACGGTCATACTGGAATTGCAATCTTAATTAAATCAATCATGCATAATTAATGAGTATCATACCTACTGTTTATCTCAGAAGTCAAATGCCCTAATCAGACGGGATTAGTTTTAAATGGGGACGTGGGATATTCAGTCATTTTAATCCCGTGCGAATCGGTCATATCGGCATTCCCGCGCTGCTGAAAATTACCCCCTAAAGGTGGCGCAATAGGCCTCCTCGACCCAGGCCAACATAGCCCCCCCTCCCCCACTCGACAGATACATGGGGCACAAAATTTCGTTTCGCATACCTGCTCGGCAATGTGTAGTTACACCCCTGCCGATATGCAGATGATTTTAATAATTAACCCATAAATATCGGCTGCTAATACATCGGTGCATCCCTAATGACAATTCTGCCATTATTTACTCATCCTCATGTCATTCCAAACCTGTATGACTTTAAGCAGAATGTTCATGCTGACTCCAAAGTGCACAAAAAAACACCATATCTTAAAATCATACAAATATTCCGAATCTTCTTGGAATATAGCGTCATTTATGATACTTCAGTGGCGTTTTCTGACATTCTTGGAGCTTGACGGTGAATCCCCAGCACTTGTGGAAAAGAGCTGCTTGTACATTCTGCTCAACATCTTTGTGTTCCTCAGTGAGTCCTTCAGGAGTCCACTGAGAGTCTGTGGCGCTGGTGTCACAGCGGGATTAGATTAGAGCTAATCATGTTAGCTGCGCAGTTCCATATGACAGATGACACAAAACATTACATACAACTGAACCTGTGCGGAATGAATCAAAGGTTCCCGTCTCTGGGAAACGGACGGAGAGAGAGAGGGGTCTAATTTAATAGAAGGATGACAGGAGAACGCTGGCCTGATGGAGGGATGACATGAAAGAGAGGTGACGGAGGTGTAACGGGTTTAGTCATGCTGTCTTTCTGATCGTGTCACTGTTAACCGGATTACTGCTCGCTATATCAGCTGCTAACACAAACACGCTAGCTCTACAAGTGAGGTCAGAGGTCAGACTGCATGATATTTAAAACCAGAATTAATTATCATCTCGATTTCATTCATTCAAACGACATCATTACTTGTGAAATATTTTATGTAATCGATCATCTCTCCACCCATCTATCTGTAATATATATATATATATATATATATATATAAATAATAATAATAATATTCAGATAATTCAAATGCATTATATGAGGAATTAAGCATTGATGAGACTTGAGAATCCAATGTATAGTTTATTTGCATATTATTGGACATTTGCAATTTCCAATTTTATTTATGTATTTATTTTGCTGTGTTTTTAAATGCTGTCGTTAAGTATGTTTGTTCTCTGTATGAGCTGCTCGTTGCCTATACAGCTGGAGTTTCACTTACTGCCCCCTGGAGAAAACAGGTGGTACTACAAGCTTGAATTGCTCTGGAATCTTCCTTATTACGGTCCGGGGACATGATTAATTGCCTAAATTTTTTAACACGTACATTTTTCTATATATTTAATCAAATATATATTTAATTTAATATAATTAATCGCACTGAATTAACGTGTTAAATCGACAGCCCTAAGATGTATACAATTTATCAATTTCATTATTTGCTTGCTAAAACAGTTTTATATTGTTACGTTTTCCACTTTTGTTGTTTAATTAATAATTTTGTGTCATAATTTTTTTAATTTTTTAAATTTTCTATTTTTATTTTTTGTAATCTTTTATTTTTTTATTATTATGTTTTAATTATTTTAGGATGAATGTTTCAAAAGTTATGGGCAAAATAGCCAATTTGTTACATTTTGTCACCAAACTTTGCATGTTACCTCGGATCATGGTCCTGATGAAGCACCCCATATTTAGTTCCAATAGGACGAAGCATTGTCGATACACAGCCTCAAATCCATCTCACATTCGTTAACTTCACATTGGCATCATCAATAAACGGTTGCACTAATTAAAATGATTTCTGGTCAGTTGTGTGTGTATTATTATTAGCCATCGTTTGGACAAATCGGACAAAGTTTGAAGGACGTGAAAAGTAAATTCTAAACGCAATAATCCAAGATGGCGGCCACTGTAATGGGCGGAGTCTCTAGGACAAACGGTTCAAAATATGCGCAAAAAAAAGTGAATTTTTTAACTGGTGGTGGCGCTGTAGAGTAGGTCCTAGAGACCCCAAATTTGGTGTAGGAGACATTCATGTCCACCTCTATCAGTGTGCCAAATTTCATCCTTTTCCTATGTACGGTTCATGGGCTGCCATAGACACCCACACCGAATAATAGTCTTAATACTAACGGATAAAATAGGGGGCTAGCACCTTCGGGACTTGGCCACTAATTATCATTATTGTAAAGTATGATTATCATGATTTCTTTCTCTCTCAGTGCCTTCGACCTAGTCAACATCCACCTGTTCCACGATGCATCAAATTTGGTGGCGTGGGAAAAAAGTCCTTCAGTCTATTCAGGCACGCGACAGAAAGCACTCAGCTACGTGCTGGACAGGTGAGAGTGTGTGTGTGTGTGTGTGTGTGTGTGTGTGTTTGTGTGTGTGTGTGGGGGGGGGGGGGGGGGGGTTGTGCTCTCTACCCACAAATGACAATCTCATATATGGAATCTGAAAGCATGTCGTGGCCAAACTACAAATACACTTTGAATAAATGTATGCAAATGCTCAGCATATGTTATCAAGCCGTGTGACATCTCATGAATTATCTACTGCTTTACATTTCAAAGATCATATTTTCCCACTTGAGAATAAAGACAGGCTTTAATGGACAGTCAAGTAGAAGTGCTTTAGGTACATGGCACATTTTACAATTTTTATGAAGCCATAATTTACCTTGATTTACGGCCTTAATGAAGTTTCAAAAGGGCCGTTCCTGTTGCTTGCATTGAGGATTTGAACTGTATTTTCAGCTCTTTTGTCTCCTTGATTTATATTTATCTCATAAAGCTCTTGTTTTCCTGCTGATAAAATCATGGTGTTGTTCTCAGAGTCACTTTTTCCCAGACTGCCATCCTAAATCCTCTTGTCCTCTGAGGATCATGGGTCGGTTAAGGGCGGGATGTGTAATTAGAGCGGGACAGGTTTCCCCATGGTGTTCAGGACGTTATAAAGGCAAGAATCTTCCTCCCCCCTCTGTTTCACTGAATGGTTTGTGGGTGTGCAGTAAACGTTAAGGTGGAATTGTGTTTTGGCACGGCTGGTATTCCATGTGGGACGGGGCTGTTACCGGGGAGGGGCGGGGTGAAATCGCCCGCACTGGGCTACTGATCCGGACCGCCAACGTGACGGCCGTCCCATCGAGTGGGAAACAACACGCACTGCACCTTCCCCCAGCGCTCTGTTCCAGCGAGTGAATAATGTTGGGCTCTTTTAACCTTTTGGCAGCCACCAGTAAAGTCTATTCTCCTGCTGTGATTGGGGAGGACAATGTGCTTGAGCAGCCTTTTGAATTAAGCCGCTACCACCAACAGTGTGACTATTCAGCGGCTGGTTGGGAACCGACTTTCAGGGCCATTGTCCCTCCCTCTCTAACTTCTACCTCAGAGAAAGAGAGAGCGGGCAACGAAAAAAGTCAAACCTCCCCCTCTAAACTCAAACTATCTTCAACTTTCTCCAATCTCTTTTTTTTTTTCTTCAAATTTTCTTGGCTTTTCTGCAATATGTCATTCATTCTCTTGATTCTTCTTGTTGGTTGGTTTTTTTGGTGTCCCATGGCTCTGTAGTGGGCAGTGTGTGAGAGTAACTTGAGGAACAGATTCCGACTTTAACACAAAACTGTAGGCTGATACTGATATTTTGCCACTTACATTTTGTTCCGTTAGAAAAGATATAGCACACTATTCCAGATCAGTCTGATGGTCTGTGCAGAGTTTGGTGAATTTAGCTTGAAAGCTCTTGGAGGAGTCACAATTAGAACATTTTGGTCTCAGAATAACAAAAACTGAGTTGTGTTTGCTGTGGCAAAACTCGCCATGACAGTGTCCCTCTAACTGGCCCAAGTTGAAAGATCCCACCCCCATGTCTATGAGATGTTCTGGTGCAGAGATATGGCTAGGCATTGCTAGCATGGTCCAAGCATATTTAGCATTAGGCTAGGAAATGTTAACATGTATTAGCATGTAGCTAGGCATTGTTATCATAATGCTAGCATGTTTTTGCATATATCTAGACAATGCTACCATGTTTAGCATGTATCTTTTTGTTGCTAGCATGTTTCTAGCATGTAGCTAGGCAATACTATCATGTTGTACCACCTGCAATATCACACCTGCAAAGGGTGGTGCGAACTGCTAGAAAAATCATCGGAGGTGAGCTTCCCTCCCTCCAGGATATATATAACAGACGGTGTGTGAATAAAGCTCGGAGGATCATCAAGAGACTCCAGTCACCCGAGTCATGGGCTGCTCTCACTGCTTCCATCAGGCAGGCGGTATCGCAGCATCAGGACCCGCACCACCCGACTACATGACAGCTTCTTCCCACAAGCAATAAGACTTTTGAACACATGATCTCTCACGATCAACAATCAGCACTGCACTTTATTAATCATCACTCTGTCAATATATTCTCCCAATTCAGTTAGTGTATATATATATATATATATATATATATATATATATATATATATTTATACCCTTATCTAGTATATGTGTATTCTACATTGTGTGTATTGTGTACATCTGTTATGTAAATTGTTTTGTGTAAATATGTTGTTATTGTAAAGTGGTATATGTCTCGTCACTGTCATTACTGCAATGTTGCTCGGAACTGCACACAAGAATTTCACCTACTGTTGCACTCGTGTACACAGTAGTGTGACAATAAAGTGATTTGATTTGATTTTGATTGATTTGTTGTTAGCATGCTTTAACATCAATCTAGACAATGCTAGCATGTTTTAACGTTATCTATTTGTTGCTAGCATGTTGTTAGGTTTTTCTCTCATGTATTAGCTTGTAGCTAGGCATTGCTAGCATGTTTTAGCATGTATCCATTTGTTGCCAACATGTTGCTATGTGTTTCTAGCATGCATTACCATGTAGCAAGGCAATACTATCATGTTGTTAGCATGTTTCAACATCAATCCAGACAATGCTAGCATATTTTAACATGTATTTATTTTTTGCTAGCATGTTGCTAGGTGTTTCTGGATCTCTTAGCTTGTAGCTAGGCATTGTTAACATGTTGCTGTTATGTTTTAGTATTAATCTAGACAATGCTATCATGTTTTAACATGTATCCATTTGTTGCTAACATGTTGCTAGGTGTTTCTAGCATGTATTACCATATAGCAAGGCATTGCTAGCATATATCAGCATGTAGCTAGGCATTGCTAGCATGTTTTAGCATTTACACACAAACGTGTTCTCATCTTGTGCTGCCTGCTCTCATTAAGTGTGGTTTATTCTCTGTATAAGCTGCTCGTTGCCTATACAGCTGAAGTTTGGCTTACTGCCCCCTTGAGAAAACAGGTAGTACTACAAGCTTGAATTGCTCAGGAATCTTCCTTATTACGGTCCGAGGATGTGATTCTTTTCATTATTTTTTATTACGAGTAGCAGCGTAGCGCAACGCAAACTGAGGCAAGAGAGTGCCACAGTGCCTGCCCACTTCTTCAGCCATCCTGGTTTTTGGAAATATTTTTTTCCCCTAGTTATTTAATAAAATCCTTCATAAAACAGTTGCGTGGCATTAACCAAACCAACCAGCTCCGAGGTGAATCGCAACATTACAAAATTATGATTTGAGGCAAAAAAGTATTTAAAAACTGGACAAAAAGACAAAGACACAAGAGTGAGGAAGGAACTACAATCCCTTGAAGCATTGTGAAATACGTAATCGCATTTAAAACGATAGAAAAATATAAAACTGTTGATTTAAAGGTGTTGTAAATAAACCTATTTGGTTTATTACAACATATTCAGATATACACAAAAATACAAGTAGTTTGAGAGTGTAGGGAGAGCAACTCGATTGCATCATGAGAGTGGGCGGAGCTGCAGAGCTCTTTTGCCGCACTTTGTTAGATGCGATTCTCTGATTGGTGGAGTTCCTCTTCAGGATCATGGGTAGTGTAGTCGCCTCTTTGAGTAGCTTCAATGTAGCAGCAGTAGCTAATGTAAGCAGCTTGACTTTAGTTGAACTATATATAATGTTGAGTAGTTTGTAAGATACTAACACTGATTTTGTCTCAGTTCTTATCTTTACTGACTACTTACAAACCCAATCTGATTATCAGAGTATCTCTGTTCCTATTATCCACTAAACACTTTATCTCCAGAGTGCTCGGAGGCCTCATGGGAACTATAGTGAAGGGCCGTTTAGTCTCTATTCACGCTGTGTGGTCACTTGTGTTTAATATTCAGCACTGTGCGTGTGTGCGTGGCAAACCGTCCTTTTTACAAAGCTCAGTAATAATAGTGTGAAATATGTATTTAGTTGCATTTCCATTGCGACATGCAAAGCCCGTTTGTGTGGTTTAAACGCATCTGAGCAGGACACAGATCAGTTCCTGAGACACAGTGGTGTCTTTTGTGTGTGCAGATATGTTCCCAATTGCTCTTCTTTTCAGAGAGACTTCACGGGTTCAGGGCACCGCGGTTTTACATCACAACTGTGAAATCTGGGCTAAAAGAGCGCCTTTGTCCCCGCCTTTTATTTTCACACAAATATAGTCCATTGTCTGGCCGCTGAAGTTAATTTGATCAACATTGGAGACATTTAACTTTTCTGTCCAGTCAAAAGGCTTGTTTCATGCTCATTTTTGACCCATTGAAACGACGTGATTGGCAGAAAAATAATGTTGCCGTTAACAATTCAGGGCAATTAGTTTCCCAGGGGGAAGCACCGGGCCGCTCTGGCCGCCACACAACTCTTCTTTGTCACTTTATGGACGGTCATCCGTCAACTGTCAGGCCGACTCAAAGAGCTCTCCAAGCTAAATGTTTCCCTTTTAGCTTTCCCAGAACAACACAGAGAGAGAGCGAAAGAAAGAGAGTGATAAAGCAAAATGTGTCAATAAGTGGATGTATTTAACAGAAATATACAGATCAAGACGCCTCCGTGGTCAGCGTTATATACAGGTGTAAACTGGGTCTACAGCGTTTCGTGAGAAGCATCTTTATGGTCTATAAGTGTCCTGTGTGGATGACAACACTGCTTAAAGTGACTGTTGTTGTCTCTCTCATTTAAACAATCTTGTTATTAATCCTTAAATCCCAAGATCGATTTACTGTATCCGCAACTCTCTACAATGTGATTAAATTACTCACATGAGACCAAATGCTCATGATTTGCCGCTGGCTGGTGAAAGTTCACATTTCAGTCAGCAGTGATTGATTCATATTGTGGTAAAGAAGTTCAGTGGCGAGATCTTTTCACCGCGTGTTGAGAGTATAAGATCGGGCAAATTTGTTCTGTGTAATGTTTGTCCAAAGACTGAATAACGTCTCTTAATTTCCTTTCTCAAATATTCATGTGTCATATGTTGTTGGAAAGATCTCATTGGTTGGAAAATACAACCAGACTATTTGTTTTGCTCACAGATGAAAATATAGCGAGTAACAGCTAAATATATGTCTTTGTCACAGAAAATAAACAGAACATAAAACATCACATATCATTATTTAGAGTCAGTGATTATCTTTCAAAGGAGTCCACACACAAGATAATCAGATGTATAGATCATTAGATAATCCACATGAAGCACAATGTTACATATGACCACCAGGAGATGGCGCCAAATACATGACACAGACTCAATGATGACTCAAATGACACAGAATGAAACTGAATGAGGTGATTATCTTTCAAACGAGTCCACACACAAGATAATCAGATGTATAGATCATTAGATAATCCACATGAAGCACAATGTTACATATGACCACCAGGAGATGGCGCCAAATACATGACGACTCAATGATGACTCAAATGACACAGAATGAAACTGAATGAGATGATTATCTTTCAAACGAGTCCACACACAAGATAATCAGATGTATCGATCATTAGATAATCCACATGAAGCACAATGTTACATATGACCACCAGGAGATGGCGCCAAATACATGACGACTCAATGATGACTCAAATGACACAGAATGAAACTGAATGAGATGATTATCTTTCAAACGAGTCCACACACAAGATAATCAGATGTATCGATCATTAGATAATCCACATGAAGCACAATGTTACATATGACCACCAGGAGATGGCGCCAAATACATGACGACTCAATGATGACTCAAATGACACAGAATGAAACTGAATGAGATGATTATCTTTCAATCGAGTCCACACACAAGATAATCAGATGTATTGATCATTAGATAATCCACATGAAGCACAATGTTACATATGACCACCAGGAGATGGTGCCAAATACATGACACAGACTCAATGATGACTCAAATGACACAGAATGAAGCTCATTCTGTGAAATCTCATGACTAAAATCATGTCTGCATGCTATGCAAACCTTTAGTCATTGTTGTGTTTGCATGTGTAATTAGTTCTTATGTACAATTATTATCTTTTATTTGTTTGGAGATGTTTTTGGACACTATGATCAATTATATTTGTAATGTTGGAACTTTTGATTTGTCGTATCAACACAAAATTGTTATCAGATACAGTCGACATGATCGGGAACAAAACAAAAGTAGAGCCACCTTATGTGCATCTAGAGATATATAATGTCAAATAAAATAAAAAAATAACAAAAAACGTTGTGTGTATGTGTGTGTGTGTGTGTGTGTGTGTGTGTGTGTGTGTGTGTGTATGTGTTATATTTGTGTGTGTGTATGTGTGTATATTTGTGTGTGTGTGTGTGTGTGTGTGTGTATTTGTGTGTGTGTGTGTGTGTGTATTTGTGTGTGTTTGATTTTTCAGCAGTTTCTTTGGCTGCGAGTCTCAGAATTTATGATCTATATCATTAGAAAAACTGAAAAGTTGCCTTTGATTTTGAGGATGCGACTGAAACAGTAAATCTTTAAAAACGCCTTCAGATCTTAAAGGGTTAATAAATGGCCATGTAGAAGAATATAATGTATTGATCATAAGAGCATATATATATTTGGAATCAGACCGAGAGCTTGTTTAAACACCAGCCCAATTGTCAGAAACATCACCGTTATCTAAGGTGCTTCGATTCCAGTTGTCATGGAGACACTACAGGTTAATTCACTTGATAAGGCACTCTGTAAGACGGTTCAGGTTAACCATGACGCTGTAGATCTCTCTGACCTCTAGAGGAATAACCTGAAGTTGTAGATGCTGATGTGTGTGTGGGAGTGATTTGTGGTGTTTCTGCGGTGAGGGAGTGTCGTGTCTGTCTCTGCGCTGCTCTTTGTGAATGAAGGTATTAGTGTCGATCAGCATTGACTTTTTAGCTGCCTTCTCACCCTGGGAGGCCCGGAGGTCAAAGGTTAATCAGTCAGCCAGGCCCCCTCACACCCTACACACACACTGACACATATTCACACTGAGTATTATCTCTCAGTCTCACAGTTACACGCTGTCAAAGGCAAAAACACATTCATTCATAAGAATGATCCCTCAAATCATGTGTGAGACTTTACCAAGAGATCACACTTACTGTTTCACCTGAAGGAACCCCATAGACTTGCACTGAATGAGGGACTACAGTCAGATCTAGAGAGACTCGAGGGAGTCAATAAATGACTAAATGTTATGATCTAAAATGCTCTAGCATAGTGATGGGGAGTTTTGAATGGGTTAGTACCAGCAAATGAAGAAAAGTCAGTATTGTTCTCATCCCATAACCTCTTTATATCCACACACACACACACACACACACACACATACACACTCACACACACACACACACACACACACACATACACACACACACCTGACAGCTCAGGGAATGTTGTGAACTCGCAGTAGTCAGCTCTGAAGGTGAAAGGTCATTGGTGAGCCTCTGGTGGTCCATTGAGTGTCCGTCAGTGGGCACATTCCCCAGAATCTCAACGTTCTCCCTGGATTCTGCTGCGGTCCGGGACAATAGCTGCATTAGTGCTATCCGGTGCATTGTGAAGGTGACTGGTGTGGTCAGTGTACTGTGTTATGTACCATGATAATATGGTAATACCATTTATCACTTAAACATACCATGTTTTTTTTATATACTATGTTTCTGCCATACTACCATAGTATTTTTTGTCATGTGCCATCGTGATGCCATGTTTATGGGCATGTTCATTGCTATATACGTCAAATATGTATGATATCTGACAGTCTCTGAGTATTTGTAGAAGTGTGTTGGCATCTCTGTCACAGATTCAGTCACTGCATCCCCCCCCCCCCACCTCACAGCTCATTCTCGCCTAATGTGAGGATCGTGTGGGGTCTCCGGGGGCCGGGCTGAAAATTCAGGCTCTCACAGCGGGAGAGCTTTAGGAAACAAACGTGTAAACAGAGTGTTACCTTCTGACCCGGTGTGCCATCGCATTAGACACGCCTGTTACTGAGAGAAAGACGGGCGCACACAACACAGACAGGACGAGAACACACTGCTTGATCTCAAATCTCACTCAGTTCATACTCACTGAGTAGTGTGTGTTCAGATGCCAGCTGAACACACACTACTTCCTCAACCATTAGATACGAGAGTTTGTGTAAGTCATTTATGTCCTGGAATACAGGTACAATATGAGCTATTTGTGTAAAGTATGTGTTTCTAATAGTCTCATATTTACTGCAGTGAGTGAGGAAGTGAAGTTCATCCTCCACAACTCCTTCAGTGCAGTGTGAACACAGTCTGTCCTCTCTGGGCCTCCGGTTCTGTCTGTGTCGACCCGTCTCTACAGACTCCTTCAGTGCAGCGTGAACACAGTCTGTCCTCTCTGGGTCTCCGGTTCTGTCTGTGTCGTCCCGTCTCTACAGACTCCTTCAGTGCAGTGTGAACACAGTCTGTCCTCTCTGGGTCTCCGGTTCTGTCTGTGTCGACCCGTCTCTACAGACTCCTTCAGTGCAGTGTGAACACAGTCTGTCCTCTCTGGGTCTCCGGTTCTGTCCGTGTCGACCCGTCTCTACAGACTCCTTCAGTGCAGCGTGAACACAGTCTGTCCTCTCTGGGTCTCCGGTTCTGTCTGTGTCGACCCGTCTCTACAGACTCCTTCAGTGCAGTGTGAACACAGTCTGTCCTCTCTGGGTCTCCGGTTCTGTCCGTGTCGACCCGTCTCTACAGACTCCTTCAGTGCAGCGTGAACACAGTCTGTCCTCTCTGGGTCTCCGGTTCTGTCTGTGTCGACCCGTCTCTACAGACTCCTTCAGTGCAGTGTGAACACAGTCTGTCCTCTCTGGGTCTCCGGTTCTGTCCGTGTCGACCCGTCTCTACAGACTCCTTCAGTGCAGTGTGAACACAGTCTGTCCTCTCTGGGTCTCCTGTTCTGTCCTTGTCGATCCGTCTCTACAGACTCCTTCAGTGCAGTGTGAACACAGTCTGTCCTCTCTGGGTCTCCGGTTCTGTCCGTGTCGACCCGTCTCTACAGACTCCTTCAGTGCAGCGTGAACACAGTCTGTCCTCTCTGGGTCTCCGGTTCTGTCCGTGTCGACCCGTCTCTACAGACTCCTTCAGTGCAGCGTGAACACGGTCTGTCCTCTCTGGGTCTCCGGTTCTGTCTGTGTCGACCCGTCTCTACAGACTCCTTCAGTGCAGCGTGAACACGGTCTGTCCTCTCTGGGTCTCCGGTTCTGTCTGTGTCGACCCGTCTCTACAGACTCCTTCAGTGCGGCGTGAACACAGTCTGTCCTCTCTGGGTCTCCGGTTCTGTCTGTGTCGTCCCGTCTCTACAGACTCCTTCAGTGCAGTGTGAACACAGTCTGTCCTCTCTGGGTCTCCGGTTCTGTCTGTGTCGACCCATCTCTACAGACTCCTTCAGTGCAGTGTGTACACAGTCTGTCCTCTCTGGGTCTCCGGTTCTGTCCGTGTCCCACCCGTCTCTACAGACTCCTTCAGTGCAGTGTGAACACGGTCTGTCCTCTCTGGGTCTCCGGTTCTGTCTGTGTCGACCCATCTCTACAGACTCCTTCAGTGCAGTGTGTACACAGTCTGTCCTCTCTGGGTCTCCGGTTCTGTCCGTGTCGACCCGTCTCTACAGACTCCTTCAGTGCAGTGTGAACACGATCTGTCCTCTCTGGGTCTCCGGTTCTGTCTGTGTCGACCCGTCTCTACAGACTCCTTCAGTGCAGTGTGAACACGGTCTGTCCTCTCTGGGTCTCCAGTTCTGTCCGTGTCGACCCGTCTCTACAGACAGACTGTGCTCACTCAGACGATACTTTGACAGCACTGAAGGAGTCTTTCTTTGTCCATAATCTTTAATATGGATCAAATATGGTGCCAATTTATAATCAGTCTTGATTCTGTGGAAGTAGTTTAATTTTATGTACTTGTTTGACTTTGTGCTGCCTATCATGAACGTATTCTTCCTGCGTTATTCTTTCTGTCGTTTTATATATTTTTATGAAATCTCAGTGTCGCCCTTTAATATAAAGTTCTTGAATTTAATTCATTTATTTAAATTCTATATTAATACAGTAAGGTTGCTAGCTGTGTTTTTAACTTGCCATCAAATTATATTTGTTTGAAATATTTATGTCCAATTATTTGTTTTCACCCCGTAATACCTTTCTGTCTGTCTGTCTGAATGTTTCAGTCTGTCTGAATGTTTCAGTCTGTCTGTCTGTCTGTCTGTCTGAATGTTTCAGTCTGTCTGTCTGTCTGTCTGTCTGTCTGTCTGAATGTTTCAGTCTGTCTGTCTGTCTGTCTGTCTGTCTGTCTGAATGTTTCAGTCTGTCTGTCTGTCTCTCAGTCTGTCTCAGTCTGTGTGTTGGATGTAAATGCAGCGTTTGAGATGTTAAAGTGTGAGTTTTATGAGAGTGGCTGCAGTCGAGAGGGTTTCTATTTTACAGCGTCATAAATACATTGTTATGAGGTGTTGGGAGTGAGCCGAGATTTATCCCGGCGATTAGACCGGCGAGCATCCTCCTTCCATTAATCCACACACTCACTCCACTAGCTCCGTGCAGTTCTTCATCTCTCTCTCTCTCAAGTAAATTATTTGCAATGTGGAGTTAATAATCCTCGTTTAAGGTGTTTTTTTAAAGTGGGTGTGAAGACGAGGTGCGTGAGAGTCCGTGACTCGTGAGTTCTGGACTTCATGAATCGTGAGCGTAACGGACTCTCGATGGAAGAGATTTCTGAAGAGGTACAGATGAGAGCCCATGTGATATTGTGAATATAGTCACAGCTAAATTCACACGGTAACTCCTTTATTGCATTTAAAGGAATAGTTCACCCAAATATAACTCTCTCATCAATCACTTACCCTTATATTCTCCCACAGAACACAAAGGGAGATATTTTCATGGAGATATAATGTCTGTTTGTCCATACAGTGCAAGTGAATGATGACCAAATTTCCAAGCTCCAAAAAGCACATAAAGACAGACACCAGTTCTGTTCTAAATGACATTTGTGAATATTTATTAGTCTTAGTTAATAGTCATTTGTAAGAACACAGTTGTTTGTTGTTAGTTAATAATGCATTAACTTATTTAATATATAGGTTGTGAGGAGTTGTGTTCATTTCCTAAAATTGTGTAGTTGGACTGTTTGCGCACTTCAGAGGAATATACACATACACACACACACACACATACACGCACACTCACACACACTCACACACGCACACTCACACAAACACACACACTCACACACACACACACACACTCACACACACTCACAAACACACACACTCACAAACACACACACACATACACACACACACACACACTCACACATACACACACACACACACATATACGCACACACACATACACGCACACACACACACTCACGCATACACACACACACTCACAAAAACACACGCACTCACACACACACACACACACACTCACACAAACACACACACTCACACACACACACACACACAAACACACACACTCACACACACACACAAACACACACACACACTCACAAACACACACTCCAACACTAGGTGGTGCTGCTGTACAGACAGAACTGGTGTTTGACTGACAGCTCCTCTCTTTCTGTCTCTGCAGGATCACAGATCAGCGTTATGAGCGGCTGCCGTATTTCCTCTTCGGTGACTTTAACTTCAGGTTGGACTCCAAGCAGGTTATTGAGGTCAGTTAAACCCCGAAAAAGTCTCATTTAAACACTCTCTGTGTTTGCATGGGCACACACACTCACACACACGCACAAACACACTCACACACACATACACACTCACACACACATACACACACACACACACACACACACACACACACACAATCCACTAGTAAAGGTGCTTTATGTGAGTTGCGTGTCATCTGTTCATCAGTGTTGTATGATGTCATCTCTGACTGGCGCTCATTAAAATAGATTTTCTGATCTTATAAATGTTTGATTTGCAGGTGTATGTGAGTGTGTGTGTGTGTGTGTGTGTGTGTGTGTGTGAGAGTGTGTGTGTGAGTGTGAGTGTGTGTGTGTGTGTGTGTGTGAGTATGTATGTGTGTGAGAGTGTATGTATTTGTGTGTGAGTGTGTGTGTGTGTGTGTGTGTGTGTGTGTGTGAGTGTGTGTATGTATGTGTGTGTGTGTATGTGTGTGTGTGTGTATGTGAGTATGTGTGTGTGTGTGTGTGTGTGTGTGTGTGTGTGTGTGTGTGTGTGTGTGTGTGAGAGTGTGTGTGTGGCAGTGAGTAACTTCAACACTTTAATGACAATTAACGTCAGCCACACAATTAGTGTTGGGTTCAAGCGCTCTCAGATCGCCGGCGCTCTATTGATTTTCCTGCAGTTTAACTAGAGATTGATTTACACTTATTCTCACACGCTTATTTAATTAATGCATCTAATGAAGAAAACGAGAGTGCTGTTTTCCTGTCTAAATGCACCTCCTTGATTCTAGGACATTCTACACGCTTGCCACAGCATTGCTAATATAGGTGGTTGCTAGGGTTTTCAGGTTGGTTGCTAGGTCATTTCATACAGTCTGAAGTATAAGAAGAACCCATATGTTCTGGTCTCCCTATTTCAGTGTAAGTCTAGTGGATTTTGAAAGGGATTTTCACCAGTTTTATTGTCCACCAATTATTGATACCACATCAAAATACTAATTATTTTATAAACAACAATATTTATATTATGCACTTTTATAAAGCCGAATGAGTGACTCCAAACGCTCCACTTACTTTAAAGCACATCATTCTGTGTCAAGTCATTTTTATTTGTGCAGCGCCTTTCACAACACACATCGTTTCAAAGCAGGTTTACAGAAGATCAGTCATTAACAGATGATAAGCCTGTAATTGATTAATGGAGAAAAATTATCTTGGGAGAAACCAGACTCACTGTGGGGGCCAGTTCCCCTCTGACTAACCCCACCCTAACCCTAAACCAGACTCACTGTGGGGGCCAGTTTCCCTCTGACCAACCCCACCCTAACCCTAAACCAGACTCACTGTGGGGGCCGGTTCCCCTCTGAATAACCCCACCCTAACCCTAAACCAGACTCACTGTGGGGGCCGGTTCCCCTCTGAATAACCCCACCCTAACCCTAAACCAGACTCACTGTGGGGGCCGGTTCCCCTCTGACCAACCCCACCCTAACCCTAAACCAGACTCACTGTGGGGGCCAGTTCCCCTCTGACTAACCCCACCCTAACTCTAAACCAGACTCACTGTGGGGGCCAGTTTCCCTCTGACTAACCCCACCCTAACTCTAAACCAGACTCACTGTGGGGGCCAGTTCCCCTCTGACTAACCCCACCCTAATCCTAAACCAGACTCACTGTGGGGGCCAGTTCCCCTCTGACTAACCCCACCCTAACCCTAAACCAGACTCACTGTGGGGGCCAGTTCCCCTCTGACTAACCCCACCCTAACTCTAAACCAGACTCACTGTGGGGGCCAGTTCCCCTCTGACTAACCCCACCCTAACTCTAAACCAGACTCACTGTGGGGGCCAGTTCCCCTCTGACTAACCCCACCCTAACTCTAAACCAGACTCACTGTGGGGGCCAGTTCCCCTCTGACTAACCCCACCCTAACTCTAAACCAGACTAACTGTGGGGGCCAGTTCCCCTCTGACTAACCCCACCCTAACTCTAAACCAGACTCACTGTGGGGGCCAGTTCCCCTCTGACTAACCCCACCCTAACCCTAAACCAGACTCACTGTGGGGGCCAGTTCCCCTCTGACTAACCCCACCCTAACCCTAAACCAGACTCACTGTGGGGGCCAGTTCCCCTCTGACTAACCCCACCCTAACCCTAAACCAGACTCACTGTGGGGGACAGTTCCCCTCTGACTAACCCCACCCTAACCCTAAACCAGACTCGCTGTGGGGGCCAGTTCCCCTCTGACTAACCCCACCCTAACCCTAAACCAGACTCACTGTGGGGGCCAGTTCCCCTCTGACTAACCCCACCCTAACTCTAAACCAGACTCACTGTGGGGGCCAGTTCCCCTCTGACTAACCCCACCCTAACTCTAAACCAGACTCACTGTGGGGGCCAGTTCCCCTCTGACTAACCCCACCCTAACCCTAAACCAGACTCACTGTGGGGGCCAGTTCCCCTCCGACTAACCCCACCCTAACCCTAAACCAGACTCACTGTGGGGGCCACTTCCCCTCTGACTAACCCCACCCTAACCCTAAACCAGACTCACTCTGGGGGACAGTTCCCCTCTGAATAACCCCACCCTAACCCTAAACCAGACTCACTGTGGGTGCCAGTTCCCCTCTGACTAACCCCACCCTAACCCTAAACCAGACTCACTGTGGGGGCCAGTTCCCCTCTGACTAACCCCACCCTAAACCAGACTCACTGTGGGGGCCAGTTCCCCTCTGAATAACCCCACCCTAACCCTAAACCAGACTCACTGTGGGGGCCAGTTCCCCTCGGACTAACCCCACCCTAAACCAGACTCACTGTGGGGGCCAGTTCCCCTCTGAATAACCCCACCCTAACCCTAAACCAGACTCACTGTGGGGGCCAGTTCCCCTCGGACTAACCCCACCCTAAACCAGACTCACTGTGGGGGCCAGTTCCCCTCGGATTAACACCACACTAACCCTAAACCAGACTCACTGTGGGGGCCAGTTCCCCTCGGACTAACACCACCCTAACTCTAAACCAGACTCACTGTGGGGACCAGTTCCCCTCTGACTAACCCCACCCTAACCCTAAACCAGACTCACTGTGGGGGCCAGTTCCCCTCTGACTAACCCCACCCTAAACCAGACTCACTGTGGGGACCAGTTCCCCTCTGAATAACCCCACCCTAACCCTAAACCAGACTCACTGTGGGGGCCAGTTCCCCTCTGACTAACCCCACCTTAACCCTAAACCAGACTCACTGTGGGGACCAGTTCCCCTCTGAATAACCCCACCCTAACCCCAAACCAGACTCACTCTGGGGGCCAGTTCCTCTCTGAATAACCCCACCCTAACCCTAAACCAGACTCACTCTGGGGGCCAGTTCCCCTCTGAATAACCCCACCCTAACCCTAAACCAGACTCACTGTGGGGACCAGATCCCCTCTGACTAACCCCACCCTAAACCTAAACCAGACTCACTGTGGGGACCAGTTCCCCTCTGAATAACCCCTCCCTAACCCTAAACCAGACTCACTGTGGGGGCCAGTTCCCCTCGGACTAACACCACCCTAACTCTAAACCAGACTCACTGTGGGGACCAGTTCCCCTCTGACTAACCCCACCCTAACCCTAAACCAGACTCACTGTGGGGGCCAGTTCCCCTCTGACTAACCCCACCCTAAACCAGACTCACTGTGGGGACCAGTTCCCCTCTGAATAACCCCACCCTAACCCTAAACCAGACTCACTGTGGGGGCCAGTTCCCCTCTGACTAACCCCACCTTAACCCTAAACCAGACTCACTGTGGGGACCAGTTCCGCTCTGAATAACCCCACCCTAACCCCAAACCAGACTCACTCTGGGGGCCAGTTCCCCTCTGAATAACCCCACCCTAACCCTAAACCAGACTCACTCTGGGGGCCAGTTTCCCTCTGAATAACCCCACCCTAACTCTAAACCAGACTCACTGTGGGGGCCAGTTCCCCTCTGACAAACCCCACCCTAACCCTAAACCAGACTCACTGTGGGGACCAGTTCCCCTCTGAATAACTCCACCCTAACCCTAAACCAGACTCACTGTGGGGACCAGTTTCCCTCTGAATAACCCCACCCTAAGCCTAAACCAGACTCACTGTGGGGGCCAGTTCCCCTCTGACTAACCCCACATTAACCCTAAACCAGACTCACTGTGGGGACCAGTTCCCCTCTGAATAACCCCACCCTAACCCTAAACCAGACTCACTGTGGGGACCAGTTCCCCTCTGAATAACCCCACCCTAACCCTAAACCAGACTCACTGTGGGGACCAGTTTCCCTCTGACTAACCCCACCCTAAGCCTAAACCAGACTCACTGTGGGGGCCAGTTCCCCTCTGACCAACCCCACCCTAACCCTAAACCAGACTCACTGTGGGGGCCAGTTCCCCTCTGACTAACCCCACCCTAACCCTAAACCAGACTCACTGTGGGGGCCAGTTCCCCTCCGACGATTGTCGGCATAGAAGTGGAAATTTATTCCACGATTCCTGATAATATCTCCCAGGGGAAGCATATACAAGGAGAAAAGCAGAGGCTCTAAAACTGGTCCTTGTGGCACTCCATATTTTATTTTTGTTTGATTTGACAATTCCTCATTTAGTCCACAAATGCCAGATTGTGTAATCTCCAGCCTATTCAAGAGAATGTCGTGATCTATCGTGTCGAATGCAGCACTAAGATCTAAAAGCACTAGAAGAGAAATGCAGCAGCGATCAAGTTGTGGCTTCTTAATAAGCGGTTTGATAACTACCATTTTAAAGTTTCTTGGGACATGTCCTAAGCATAGCGAGGAGTTAATAATATTAAGAAGAGGCTCTGAGATTACAGGAGATACCTCTTTTAAGAGCTTAGTTGGTTATAGGATCTAACAAACATGTTGTGGCTTTTGATGTTTCGATAAGTTTTGTTAGTTCTTCATGACCTTTGACAGAGAAAGATTGAAGTTGCATGTGAGGAAAATTATTAGACACTGTTTTCATAATTCATAATTCCAATTTTATTTCTGATTATTTCAATTTTATCAGTGAAGAAATTCATGAAGTCATTACTCTTGAGCTGTGACGTAATATCTGGTTCTGTTGAGGCTTTATTCCAAACCAATTTAGCCACAGTACTGAATAATCATCGAGGATTGTTGTGGTTATTGAAGTCACCAACAATTAAAGCTCTATCTACAACTAACTAACTACAAGATATGATAAAAAATTTGCAAATTCACTAAGGAATGTATAGATCCAGGTGATCTATACATTGTAGCAAGGACAAAAGACAACAGAAATTTTTGTTATTTATTTCTGACGGTGTCACATTAAGCATTATTAGTTCAAAAGACTTACATTTATATCCTGTCCTCTGAGTAACACCAAAAACTTCACTGTAAATTGTAGCAAGACCTCCTCCTCGACCCTTCAGATGAGGCTCATGTTTATAACAATATCCTGGGGGAGTAGATTCATTTAAACTAATATATTCATCCGGTTTAAGCAGGTTTCAGCCAAACAGAGCGCATCCAAACTATGATCTGTAATCATTTCATTAACAATTAGTGCTTTGGTAGAAAGAGATCTAATGTTAATTTGTTTGTTTTGTTCAAGTTTGACCTTAATCACATTTTTTCTTAATGATTTAGTGAGGGTTTTGTGTTTGGTAGTTCGGGAACAGACACAGTCTCTGAGATATCTAAGTGATACAGTCACTATGTGTTGTAGTTTATGTGATCTGTGTGACATCTCATGGCAGCTAGCAGACGTTCGGATTAGCCAGTTTGTCTGCTTCCTGACCTGGTCTCCAGTTAGTCAAATACTATTACTAGAATTCACTAGATTACTAGAGAGGAGAGTGGCACCTTCCCTGGAGGGATGGACTCTGTCTCTTTAGCAGGTCAGGTCTACCCCAAAAACTCTTCCAATTGTCTATAAATCCTATTTTATTCTTCAGAATAAGATGTCCCAGAAGTGCAGAAGCACTTTTCTGGCGCTCTATACTGGAGCTTTTGTGTTCCTTACTTTTCTAACGTTGATAGTTTTGTGGGTCATTTAGCTTATTTACATTTACATTTATTTATTTGGCAGACGCTTTTATCCAAAGCAACTTACAAAAGAGGAATTATACATTATAAGTGATTCATCTTAAGGAGACATCAGTATGAGAAGTGCTGCATTACAAAGTTTCACCAGCATCAGAACAGAAGCATCCCAGACAGATTACAGTGCAACAAGAATATCATCTATATATATAGAGTGAGACTTTAAGTGCTCATGGAAAAGATGTGTTTTATTTGTTTTTTGAAGACAGAGAGTGAGTCAGCTTCACAGATGGATTTGGGAAGGTCATTCCACCAACGTGAGATGATGAAACTGAAAGTCTGGGAAAGTGTTTTGGTGCCTCTTTGTGTTGGTACGACAAGGCGACGTTCCTTAGCCGACTGCAGGCTTCTGGTGGGAATGTAGCTCTGCATAAATGATTTTAGGTATGCTGGAGCAGATCCAGTGACTGTTCTGTATGCAGCATCAGGGCCTTGAATTTAATACGTGCATGAACCGGCAGCCAGTGGAGAGAGACAAAGAGTGGTGTAACGTGCTCTCTTTGGTTCATTAAAGACCAGACGTGCTGCTGCATTCTGGGTAATTTGCAGAGGTCTAATAGCACATGCAGGAAGTTCTGCAATCAGAGCGTTACAGTAGTCCAGTCTAGAGACGACAAGTGACTGAACAAGCAGTTGTGTGGCATGTTCAGCGAGGAAGGGTCTGATCTTCCTGATGTTGAAGAATCTACATGATCTTGCGGTCTTTGAGATGTGGTCTGTGAAATTGAGCTGGTTATTGATGGTTACCCCTAGATTTCTGACCTTTTTGGAAGACGTTACTGCAGTTGAACTCAGCTGCAGGATGACTATCACCACTGGAGTCACGAGTTTGAATCCAGGGCGTGCTGAGTGACTCCAGTCAGGTCTCCTAAGCAACCAAATTGTCCCGGTTGTTAGGGAGGGTAGAGTCACATGGGGTAACCAAATTGGCCCGGTTGCTAGGGAGGGTAGTGTCACATGGGGTAACCAAATTGGCCTGGTTGCTAGGGAGGGTAGAGTCACATGGGGTAACCAAATTGGCCCGGTTGCTAGGGAGGGTAGTGTCACATGGGGTAACCGAATTGGCCCGGTTGCTAGGGAGGGTAGAGTCACATGGTGTAACCAAATTGGGCCGGTTGCTAGGGAGGGTAGAGTCACATGGGGTAACCAAATTGGGCCGGTTGCTAGGGCGGGTAGAGTCACATGGGGTAACCAAATTGGGCCGGTTGCTAGGGAGGGTAGAGTCACATGGGGTAACCAAATTGGCCCGGTTGCTAGGGAGGGTAGAGTCACATGGGGTAACCAAATTGTCCCGGTTGCTAGGGAGGGTAGAGTCACATGGGGTAACCGAATTGGCCCGGTTGCTAGGGAGGGTAGAGTCACATGGTGTAACCAAATTGGGCCGGTTGCTAGGGAGGGTAGAGTCACATGGGGTAACCTCCTCGTGGTCTCTATAATGTGGTTCTCGCTCTCGGTGGGGCGTGTGGTGAGTTGTGCGTGGATGCCGCGGAGAATAGAGTGAAGCCTCCACACGCACTACGTCTCCACGGTAACGCGCTCAACAAGTCACGTGATAAGATGCGCGGATTGACGGTCTCAGACACGGAGGCAACTGAGATTCATCCTCCGCCACCCGGATTGAGGCGAGTCACTACGCCACCACGAGGACTTGGAGCGCATTGGGAATTGGGCGTTCCACATTGGGGAGAAAAAACATTAATTAAGTGATTGTAGGCAAATGCGCTCGCTCTGATGTCCCCTACCTGCTGTGCCGGGGATTGTGGTGGGGGGGGGGGGGCAAATGCGTCAATCTGTCGTTTCTTTTGTTATCTGTGTTTGTGAGGGTCGAGCAGCATGAAATTATCTGTCTGTCTGTATTTCACTCTATCGTTCTGTCTGTCTGCATTATGTGGTGATATTTGGGGATATCTGGGGATGCCCTGTATTCTAAAAACAATAATTTTATTTATATTTTATAGAATAGAACATCTGGGGACTTCCTCGTTCGGAAAAACAATGAATATTTAAAAATGCAATAACACAATTCAGTGATAATGTATTTTTATATTCTATAAATGCATAAAGAAAAGGTTATGGTTAGTGTTGAGTGACTGTGATAAGTGTTGGTAAGTGTATGCCTGTATGCACACACACACACACAGACACACACACATGCTAGCTGGGGTGTTTGTCCATATGAGTTTGCATACACACATGTGGTAAAAACAAGGCCGTGTTTAGGGACCTTGCAGCCATGTGTGTGTTAATTCATTCTTACACAATAAGGCTGTTTCATACAGTGTTGTGCATTGAGCCCGTCATAAATCAAAGGCGTCAGTGGCATTAAGTACACACTACATTAGTCAGGCTAATTAATTTTGGGACACATCCATCCATTAGTGGCCCTGTGTTTCCCAGGACAGAGAGAGAGAGTGACCCTGATGCCCACTGTCAAACCAACCATGACGGCACACACACACACACACACACACACACACACACACACACACACACTAGTTTACATTATATTCACGTATTTACATGTCAATTCAACACTGTCAGTCCAGAACATTAAATCAGTGAATTAAATGTTGATTGTTGTTTAGAGGTGTAAATACAGTGTTTAGCAGATGGTAATAATATGGTACTGTGATGTTTACACTGGAGAAGATGACGGGGGGGGGGGGCCTTTAACAGATCTATTTATTGATCATCAACAAGTCTTTGCTGAACGTAACAATCATCTGAAATCAGTGCCAAATCAGCTTCACATCAATACAAGTGTGTTTTATTTGGTGTTTATTTGATAGTTCATCAGGAAGAGTTGCGTAATTATGTGTCCATATTCTTCAGCACAGTAAGCATCATCGTTCAGATGAACCCTCATGACCTCACTGTTGGACAAACACGTCTTTTATCTCTGTATTTATAAGCGCTAACAAAGACTGTCGCACATTGCGAGCGAGAGACGTGCCTTTAATCAGAGCCTAATTAAAGCACAGAGAATGAAGAACAACCACAGGCTGTTCCTCTCACAGCCTCATTAACAACAGGCCATTTGAGCGCGCTCCGTGGGGGCTGGACGTGATGGAGCGGGACGCCAGCGAAGGGTTGCTGGCGACGGGCGTGAAGGCTTCGCCTGGCACAGACATCACAGGGACTGTAGCTGGCATATCTGTACAGATCCTCAGTCATGAATCTGATTGGTCCTCTAGTGTGTCCTTGTAAAGGACTCTCGAGTGTCCTCGTGTTCTACAGCGTCCACTTAACAAACATGAAGAAATGCTTCTTCCTCTCATAATAAGTGCTTTTATTTTCTGTCTGATTCTCTCTGTCTGTCTGTCTCTCTCTGTCTGTCTGTCTCTGTCTCTCTGTCTGTCTCTGTCTGTCTGTCTGACTCTCTCTGTTTGTCTCTGTTTTTCAATCTGTCTGTCTGTCTTTGTTTCTATCTGTCTATCCATCTATATATCTGTCTGTCTGTTTGTCTTTCATTCTATCTGTCTATCCATCTATCTGTCTGTCTGTCTTTTCTATAATCGATCTGTCTATCTATATGTCTGTCTATCTGTCTGTTTTTCTGTCTGTCTATATGTCTGTCTGTCGTTCTGTCTGCCTGTTGTTTTGTCTGTTGTTCTGTCTGTTGTTCTGTCTGTCTGTCTGTTGTTCTGTCTGTTGTTCTGTCTGTCTGTCTGTCTGTCTGTCTGTCTGTCTGTTGTTCTGTCTGTCTGTTGTTCTGTCTGTTGTTCTGTCTGTCTGTCTGTTGTTCTGTCTGTCTGTTGTTCTGTCTGTCTGTCGTTCTGTCTGCCTGTCGTTCTGTCTGTCTGTCATTCTGAAGTATTTGATTATTTTAAAAGGAAATCAGTTTTTAGTGGATATTTGGTGCAAAAGACTTTTGTAGAATATTTGATGTTATTAGAGTTATTAGAGAGCGTTATTAGACATGAAACAGACTATTATGTCCAGCTGTTGTAATTGTCTGGGATGTGTTGTGTAATCATGTGATCCATCATGACTCCATCTGTGTGTTGGGTGTGATGCCCGCAGTGGCATTTGGTCTTTTTCAGCTCTGACTGGCATTAAACACGTCTGGCCTCTCATTCACACGTGTCCTGCAGCACGCCATCATATTTAAGAGCAGCATTAAGTGGCACATTGTGAATTCATGACCTCTCGTTTTTAATCCCTTCTGTGATTTATTTGTGATGGTCATTTTTGGTGTTCCTCTGATGAGACCATCAGCACATGAAACTAGAGACATCTTCCCGTTTCGTTGGGACAGGAGAATTGTGTGCTAAGAGATCTCCCAAATAAAAAACAAAATGCACCGTATATATTATTGCAGTCAGTAAAACATCAAACTGATCAAATATTCATGTGTCATATGTTGTTGGAAAGATCTCAAAGAGTAAAATACAACCAGACCAGTATTTGTTTTACTCACAGATAAAAATACAGCGAGTAACAGCTAAATATATGTTTTTGACTATTATGCTGGTGTTGCTTAAATGCTGCATGTTCACTTATAACTTCACAAACAATAAACAGAACATAAAATATCACACATCATTATTTAGAGTCAGTGATTATCTTTCAATCGAGTCCACACACAAGATAATCAGATGTATAGATCATTAGATAATCCACATGAAGCACAATGTTACATATGACCACCAGGAGATGGCGCCAAATACATGACACAGACTCAGTGATGACACAAATGACACAGAATGAAACTGAATGAGATGATTATCTTTCAATCGAGTCCACACACAAGATAATCAGATGTATAGATCATTAGATAATCCACATGAAGCACAATGTTACATATGACCACCAGGAGATGGCGCCAAATACATGACACAGACTCAATGATGACTCAAATGACACAGAATGAAACTGAATGAGGTGATTATCTTTCAATCGAGTCCACACACAAGATAATCAGATGTATAGATCATTAGATAATCCACATGAAGCACAATGTTACATATGACCACCAGGAGATGGCGCCAAATACATGACACAGACTCAATGATGACTCAAATGACACAGAATGAAACTGAATGAGATGATTATCTTTCAATCGAGTCCACACACAAGATAATCAGATGTATCGATCATTAGATAATCCACATGAAGCACAATGTTACATATGACCACCAGGAGATGGCGCCAAATACATGACACAGACTCAATGATGACTCAAATGACACAGAATGAAACTGAATGAGATGATTATCTTTCAATCGAGTCCACACACAAGATAATCAGATGTATAGATCATTAGATAATCCACATGAAGCACAATGTTACATATGACCACCAGGAGATGGCGCCAAATACATGACACAGACTCAATGATGACTCAAATGACACAGAATGAAACTGAATGAGGTGATTATCTTTCAATCGAGTCCACACACAAGATAATCAGATGTATCGATCATTAGATAATCCACATGAAGCACAATGTTACATATGACCACCAGGAGATGGCGCCAAATACATGACAGACTCAATGATGACTCAAATGACACAGAATGAAACTCATTCTGTGAAATCTCATGACTAAAATCATGTCTGCATGCTATGCAAACCTTTAGTCATTGTTGTGTTTGCATGTGTAATTAGTTCTTATGTACAATTATTATCTTTTATTTGTTTGGAGATGTTTTTGGACACTATGATCAATTATATTTGTAATGTTGGAACTTTTGATTGCTTTGTCGTATCAACACTAAATGTTTCTCAGATACAGTTGAACAAATCAGAAAAGGTACATTTTGTGCTGAATTTTTGGTGTGAGTTTTCAGAAGTTTTCTCAGGGCTAAGAATCATCATAATCTATATCATTACAAATGTTTGACTTGAGGTTGCAGGTGAGATGGAGACGAGTAGAATAGATTTTAGGGGGGGTGAAGGGGGGTTAACGCTCAGTGTGTCTTCCTGTGACTGCTCGCCCCTCTCCTGGGGGTCTTTTGTCCCTGATTTCATACTATCAGAGCGACAGCATGTTTCCCAGCTTTGGCCTGTCAGCTTTATAAAGGGTCTGTGGTGGGTCACAACTGGAGGGACGGCCCATGAAAAAATTGCTCAAACCAGATGACAAAGCCCCCCGCAACACTGTTGCCCAGACGAACTGTTCATCTACGACTGAATCTCATGAAGTTTTATGACTTCTTGACATGCTCTCGACTTGACCTTTAAGTTTCTGCGTGATCAATGAATGCAAATTAACATCAGCTTTTTGATATTTGCATGTTCTACTTGACTCATTATTTATTCAGATAATATTTTGGCAGATATTATGACATTTAAAGACAAAATTGGATGAAGAATCAAAATAGATATTTGTGTTATAGAGATCATTGAAAATACATGATCTTTCATGATAATTCAGCATTTTAATTAAAAATCTCCTTTTTGTATGAATTGAAAATAAAAACCATATTATGGTAGTATGCCTTAAACAGATGCTCATTTGTATAATAAAATAAAAACATTGTGTTAGTTATTGAGGTCGTAAGCAGAGATAGCGGTTAGCGGTTTCCTGTTAATGAGGGTTTCAGCGAGAGTTCATTACGGACACAATCAATGAAGTTCAACAAGCAACAATTAATGAGACGCTTCCTGTAACAGCTTCATATGAGCACAAGCTCTTCAATAAAAATAACTTTATTCAGTTAAACGTACTGTGACAGTGTCATGTGATACAGTGACTGAGATCACAAAACCAACAAGGAAAATCAAGT
>JAVLUX010000222.1:1480000-1490000 GCA_032164185.1 Moxostoma hubbsi
ATGTGAACCGTAGGTGGAGCTCTAACACATTCCATCACAATACACAGATGTGAACCGTAGGTGGAGCTCTAACACATTCCATCACAATACACAGATGTGAACCGTAGGTGGCGCTCTAACGCGTTCCATCACAATACACAGGTGTGAACCGTAGGGGGCGCTCTAACGCGTTCCATCACAATACACAGATGTGAACTGTAGGGGGCGCTCTAACGCGTTCCATCACAATACACAGATGTGAACTGTAGGTGGAGCTCTAACACATTCCATCACAATACACAGATGTGAACTGTAGGTGGAGCTCTAACACATTCCATCACAATACACAGATGTGAACTGTAGGTGGCGCTCTAACACATTCCATCACAATACACAGATGTGAACTGTAGGGGGCGCTCTAACGCGTTCCATCACAATACACAGGTGTGAACTGTAGGGGGCGCTCTAACGCGTTCCATCACAATACACAGATGTGAACTGTAGGGGGCGCTATAACGCATTCCATCACAATACACAGATGTGAACTGTAGGTGGCGCTCTAACGCATTCCATCACAATACACAGATGTGAACTGTAGGTGGCGCTCTAACGCATTCCATCACAATACACAGATGTGAACTGTAGGTGGCGCTTTAACGCATTCCATCACAATACACAGATGTGAACTGTAGGTGGCGCTTTAACGCATTCCATCACAATACACAGATGTGAACTGTAGTGGAGCTCTAACACATTCCATCACAATACACAGATGTGAACTGTAGGTGGCGCACTAACATATTCCATCACAATATACAGATGTGAACTGTAGGTGGCGCTCTAACACATTCCATCACAATACACAGATGTGAACTGTAGGTGGCGCTCTAACACATTCCATCACAATACACAGATGTGAACTGTAGGTGGCGCTTTAACGCATTCCATCACAATACACAGATGTGAACTGTAGGTGGCGCTCTAACACATTCCATCACAATACACAGATGTGAACTGTAGGTGGCGCTTTAACGCATTCCATCACAATACACAGATGTGAACTGTAGGTGGCGCACTAACATATTCCATCACAATATACAGATGTGAACTGTAGGTGGCGCTCTAACACATTCCATCACAATACACAGATGTGAACTGTAGGTGGCGCTCTAACACATTCCATCACAATACACAGATGTGAACTGTAGGTGGCGCTTTAACGCATTCCATCACAATACACAGATGTGAACTGTAGGTGGTGCTCTAACACATTCCATCACAATACACAGATGTAAACTGTAGGTGGCGCTCTAACACATTCCATCACAATACACAGATGTGAACTGTAGGTGGCGCTCTAACACATTTTACCCCTCACAGATGTTAAATGTAGGTGGCGCTCTAACACATTCCATCACAATACACAGATGTGAACTGTAGGGGGCGCTCTAACACATTCCATCACAATACACAGATGTGAACTGTAGGTGGCGCTTTAACACATTCCATCACAATATACAGATGTGAACTGTAGGTGGCGCTCTAACACATTCCATCACAATACACAGATGTGAACTGTAGGTGGCGCTCTAACACATTCCATCACAATACACAGATGTGAACTGTAGGTGGCGCTCTAACACATTTTACCCCTCACAGATGTTAAATGTAGGTGGCGCTCTAACACATTTTACCCCTCACAGATGTGCTCGTCCATAGACATTCAGTCTAATGTTCAGTTCAAGCAACACCCTCATTATTACATTGAATATCTCGGCCTCTGAGTGGACTACAAGCTCAATCTAGGGGTCATTAGAAAGCCGAAATCCTCCTCTTAGTGATGATATTAAAGATTTTATCACCAATAGTCGAAAACATGTTTTGTTCTGGACATCTATGTTATGACATTGGATTATTCACACAAACAAGCTCACAGAGAAGTAAACAATGGCTCATAAAACTGTCCATAAAAGTGATGTTTGTATTTAATGACTTACAGAAATCATATTTCACTTTGTGATTCCTGAGAGTGAGAGCTTTAATTTGATATATGACTTGCCCATATACAGTATGTGCGATGTGAAGGACTTTATATTTCTACCCCATTACCTCTAGGGGGCGCTCATTGTCAACGTGAATCTTTTGAGGCCTTATTTTGTTATTTTAAGTCAAATAAATGCCAAAGTGATGGTTATCTCTGAAAAGTTCAGATTCTAAACTTTGAAACGGTACTTCATATATCTGACTTACGTATACGGAAACTTGAGCAATTCAAGCGTAATCTTTTTCGCAATATAGCGCCCCCCTTGTGGACCCACCGGCGTGTTTAGGGAATTCTACAGTAAAGGCAGAATCAAACCGTTAATTGAATCAAATTGTATCGATCTGAAATTGCTGAATAAAATCGTTATGAATTGATGAGAATATCTACGAATGGTGACATCACTGGTGCTGATGTGAATCTGATGATCCGATTTGAGACGCTTCCATGTGACCGTCTGCACTAACCCGATCACCTGATCGATGTGACTCATTTACTTACATTTGATCGGCACCGTACGCATGTTTAAAGAACGACATGTGGATTTGAGCTGGTGTGACTTCTGATAGGGGCTGTTTACGAGGTGTTTTGGGGGCTATTCTTTACAAAGTCAGCTTAATGAGAACAAAGCGTTTAATGTAGGGGTCCCGCCGCACTGAGGGACCAAATGACTGAAAGATGGAGCGATTTGTTCGCTCTTTAGAAAGCAGCTTAAGCGGTTTGGGGGGGCTTTCCTCTGTTTGTTCTGATGCGATGGGCTTCTGTGGATCCGACCGCTTGATTTGTGACATTTCTCTCCAAAGGGTTTTTTCCTCGCGGTTTTATTGGCTTGACCTGATTAACTAATCTGTGCTCTGAATTTCAACGAGCTGTCGGCTGTGTGTGCTGGGAACGGCCGCTTCACAGATTACCTCATTCAACTCAACTCAAACACAGATGCTCGAATGTTGAACTAATTGTTCAAAGAGTCGACAAAAGGGAATTTAGCCGAGCACACAGTCTTTAAGGTCAGAACACACTGAGAAATAAAGAGAATCTGTGTTGTTAAAGTGTTTTGCATGAATGTTTGGTGCTGAAATGTGTGATGTAAAACGCCCCTCGGTTCGATGTTTGACATCAATGTCATTTATTCGTGATATTACCCCGCTAGCACATGTACAGTCACTTCCTCGGATATGAATCAATGACATTTTTAAAACCATTAAATCATTTTTATGGTAGAAAAGTTTATAAATGTAAACAACAGCAGCACAAAGATTATAGTTCTATGGGCTTGAAACATGTTTTAAACTACATTTTTAAATGATTTCTATTTTGTTATCACAACTCTATTTGTCAACGTCTCTTGTATTTTTAAGGGATAGTTCACCCAAAACTGTAAATTCAGTCATTGTTTACTCACCCCTGTGCTGTTATAACCCTATATGACTTTCTTTCTATTTCTGAACACAAAGGGAGAAATTGTGAATAAATGTTGTGCTCAGTGATGTCATACAATGGCAGTTTATGGTGACCACCTCTTCAAGCTTCAAAACAACACAAAAGTATCATTCAGAAGTCTAATTAATTATTCATGAGACTCATGATTGTTATGAAAGTATACGATAAGATTTGATGAGAAACTGAAATCTGATGTATTATTTAGTGTAAATGTTCACTGTTGATCTCCTGTGTGTGTTCATGATGGGACACAAGAGCAACAATTCACACACCCCTCACGACATGGGGGCGTTCAAGAGAAAACACATGTTTATCTAATAACAGCAATAGTGACAGAACACAACACAACTGCACACAAAACACAGAACAGAACTTATTAAACATGTCTGAAGAGTTTGTAGCTGAAGAATTGATGCATTTCTGTGCCCAGCCTTTTTTTTGTTAGTTTTTGGAGTGGTGCAAAACACAGCGGATGGAGTTTCCCACGCGATGCTGAAAATAGAAATTATGTGATAGAACGTACCGTCACTCGTCACGGCTGGTTAGGACAGAAACTCTGATTAACATATAAAATACACCTTTTAACACGTGTCGTTTGCCATCAGCTTTGGACACGGTGTGACTGTGGCGTCCTGTCGCTCCTCTATGTTTCTGTTTGATTTACGAGTTCTCCATTGAAAAATAAGGCTGGGCATAGAAATGCATCAATTCTTCAGACATGTTTAATAAGTTCTGTTCTGTGTTTTGTGTGCATTTGTGTTGTGTTCTGTCACTATCACTGTTTTTAGATAAACAAAACAAGTTTTCGATTGAACGATTGTCCCCAAAATATTGCACACAAAAAAAAAACGAAATCAATTATTTTTAAAACAGTTTTTCCTACGCATGTTCTCTGTGTACTTAACTATCTAATAGAGGACACAACATATATTTCTATTATTTTTATATAATTATTATTACTTAAGACTAACCCTAATCCAACGTTTGAACACTTTGCTTTCCACATTATTAGATATAGAATTATATTCTACTCTATAAAATATAAATAAAATCATTGTTTTTAGAATACAGGGCATCCCCAGATATCCCCAAATATCACCACGTAATGCAGACAGACAGAATGATAGAGTGAAATACAGACAGACAGACAGATAATTTCATGCTGCTCGATCCTCACAAATGACAGAAGTCCTCGTGGTGGCGTAGATCCAGATGGCGGAGGATGAATCTCAGTTGCGTCTGAGACTGTCAATCCGCGCATCTTATCACGTGACTTGTTGAGCGTGTTACCGTGGAGACGTAGCGTGTGTGGAGGCTTCACGCTATTCTCCGCGGCATCCACACACAACTCACCACACGCCCCACCGAGAGCGAGAACCACATTATAGTGACCACGAGGAGGTTACCCCATGTGACTCTACCATCTCTAGCAACCGGGCCAATTTGGTTACCCCATGTGACTCTACCCTCCCTAGCAACCGGCCCAATTTGGTTACCCCATGTGACTCTACCCTCCCTAGCAACCGGCCCAATTTGGTTACACCATGTGACTCTACCCTCCCTAGCAACCGGCCCAATTTGGTTACCCCATGTGACTCTACCCTCCCTAGCAACCGGCCCAATTTGGTTACCCCATGTGACTCTACCCTCCCTAGCAACCGGCCCAATTTGGTTACCCCATGTGACTCTACCCTCCCTAGCAACCGGGCCAATTTGGTTACCCCATGTGACTCTACCCTCCCTAGCAACCGGCCCAATTTGGTTGCTAAGGAGACCTGACTGGAGACACTCAGCACACCCTGCATTCAAACTCACTACTCCAGGTGTGATAGTCAGCGTCAGTACTCGCCGAGATACACAGATCCGGTGATGAACTCTTTAATAAATGTGTTGGAGATGAATGTGTGATGGATTTCTCTGTTCTCCTCAGAGTCTCTGCTCGACAGCCACCATGCAGACAGTGAAAGCGCCCGACACCAATGAAGTGGACAAAGTCATCTTCAGAGAGTCAGACAATGATCGCAAGGTGAATTATTGTCACGCACATACTCTTTAAACTCAGTAGCTTCACTGTCTCCTGCTGGGATTTCCTATAGGGATCTCTATAGGGAGATTAGTGTGAAACGTATGGAGTTATGGATGTCAAAGCTTCTTAAAAGTGAGAAAGCAAAGAAAACTGAAAATGCATAATTAATCATAGAGCTGTGATGAAGGTTGTTCTTGGGCCCTTTTATCTTGTAAGCATGGAAGTAAATGAGCTTTTTAAACGCAGCATTATAACATGTTCAAAACCTTTATTAACTGTATTGATGTATAATAATGTTTACATGTATAAGATGTTAATGTCCCACACATCTATATCTCTGTCCTCTTATAGGTCGTCTTACAGCTGGAAAAAAAGTTATTTAACTACATTAACCAGGATGTTTTCCGGGAAAACAATGGAACACTGGTAAGGCATTCATTTTGAGTTCTTGATTTAATTTGGGGTGTTTTTGAGATGATTTATAATCACATGAATGTGACAACGTGAACTTAATTCTGGGTTCAGATGATTAGATGCACACTGGATGTCAGCGGTACAATCTGTCCCTTATCAAGAGTGCTTATAGATCTGAATCCTCAGAACCCCGTTAGAAACATCGGATGAGTCACGACCCAAAAATGTGTTTCAGGTGTGTTCTGATAGAGTCACAGACAGCAGATGACAACGAGGCTAAATATAAATCATTTAATGCAAGTGTATAATTATGTATGTTTTGGATAGCACAACAAATAGTCTGTTTATTATCTGTAATACTTGATTCTGATCGATCATTCTTAGTGTACTTGGTGTACGTACAGTGTACTTACAGTGTACTTGGTGTACGTACAGTGTACTTGGTGTACGTACAGTGTACATACAGTGTACTTTGTGTATGTACAGTGTACTTGGTGTACATACAGTGTACATACAGTGTACTTAGTGTACTTACAGTGTACATACAGTGTACGTACAGTGTACTTGGTGTACATACAGTGTACACACTGTATGTACACCAAGTACACTGTACATACAGTGTACTTAGTGTACGTACAGTGTACTTACATTGTACTTAGTGTACGTACAGTGTACATACAGTGTACATATAGTGTACTAGGTGTACATACAGTGTACTTAGTGTATGTACAGTGTACATACAGTGTACATACAGTGTACTTTGTGTATGTACAGTGTACATACAGTGTACTTTGTGTACGTACAGTGTACTTGGTGTACATACAGTGTACATACAGTGTACGTACAGTGTACTTGGTGTACGTTCAGTGTACTTAGTGTACATACAGTGTACTTAGTGTACTTACGGTGTACATACAGTGTACTTAGTGTACTTACAGTGTACATACAGTGTACGTACAGTGTACTTGGTGTACATACAGTGTACGTACAGTGTATTTAGTGTACATACAGTGTACTTGGTATACATACAGTGTACTTAGTGTACTTACATTGTACTTAGTGTACGTACAGTGTACTTACAGTGTACATACAGTGTACTTGGTGTACGTACAGTGTACTTATAGTGCACATACAGTGTACTTTGTGTATGTACAGTGCACTTAGTGTACTTACAGTTTACATACAGTGTACGTACGGTGTACGTACAGTGTACTTGGTGTATGTACAGTGTACTTAGTGTACATACAGTGTACTTAGTGTACGTACAGTGTACTTGGTGTATGTACAGTGTATATACTGTGTATTTACAGTGTACATACAGTGTACGTACAGTGTACTTTGTGTACGTACAGTGTACTTGGTGTACATACAGTGTACTTGGTGTACGTACAGTGTACTTAGTGTACGTTCAGTGTACTTACAGTGTACATACAGTGTACTTAGTGTACTTACAGTGTACATACAGTGTACTTTGTGTATGTACAGTGTACTTAGTGTACTTACAGTGTACGTGCAGTGTACTTGGTGTATGTACAGTGTACATACAGTGTACGTACAGTGTACTTGGTGTACATACAGTGTACTTGGTGTACATACAGTGTACGTACAGTGTAATCAGTGTACATACAGTGTACTTGGTGTACATTCAGTGTACTTAGTGTACTTACATTGTACTTAGTGTACGTACAGTGTATTTACAGTGTACATACAGTGTACTTAGTGTACGTATAGTGTACTTATAGTGCACATACAGTGTACCTTGTGTATGTACAGTGTACTTAGTGTACTTACAGTTTACATACTTGTGTACTTGATGTATGTACAGTGTATGTACAGTGTACGTACAGTGTACTTAGTGTACATACAGTGTACTTGGTGTACATACAGTGTACTTGGTGTATGTACAGTGTATATACTGTGTACTTACAGTGTATATACAGTGTACGTACAGTGTACTTGGTGTACTTACAATGTACATACATACAGTGTACTTACAATGTACTTATATTATACTTAGTGTACTTACAGTGTACACAGTGTGGTTACAGTGTAGTTACAGTGTACTTACAGTGTACTTACATTATACTTAGTGTACTTACAGTGTAGAGTGTAGTTACAGTGTGGGTACAGTATACTTACAGTGTACTTACAGTATAGTTAAGTATACTTAATGTACGTACAGTGTACACAGTGTACATACAGTGTACTTACATTATACTTTGTGTACTTACAGTATATTTAGTGTACACAGTGTGGTTACAGTGTGGTTACAGTATACCTAGTGTACATACAGTGTACTTAGTGTACACAGTGTGGTTACAGTGTAGTTACAGTGTGGTTACTGTATACTTGGTGTACAAACAGTGTAGTTACAGTATAGTTACGTATACTTAATGTATGTACAGTGTACTTACATTATACTTAGTGTACTTACAGTATACTGATTGTACACAGTGTGGTTACAGTGTGGTTACAGTGTACTTACAGTGTACTTGCAGTGTACACAGTGTGGTTACAGTGTGGTTACAGTATAATTAGTGTACATACAGTGTACTTAGTGTACACAGTGTGGTTACAGTGTAGTTACAGTGTGGTTACAGTGTGGTTACAGTATACTTGGTATACAAACAGTAGTTACGTATGCTTAATGTACGTACAGTGTACATACAGTGTACTTACAGTGTACTTACATTATACTTAGTGTACTTACAGTATACTCATTGTACACAGTGTGGTTACAGTGTACTTACAGTGTACTTACAGTGTACTTGCAGTGTACACAGTGTGGTTAGAGTGTAGTTACAGTGTGGTTACAGTGTACTTACAGTATACCTAGTGTACGTGCAGTGTAGTTACAGTGTGGGTACAGTACTTATAGTGTACTTACCCAAGAAAGTTCTGAGTAAGATTAGATAACTACATATTCTTAATATGGGTTAAGGTTGGAGTTGTAGCCAGTAATTACTACAGTTGTAATTATATAGTGTGTAAATGAAGAACAGTACTGTAAAATAAAGTGCTACTGAATGTTTTATATCATCGCAAAGGGATAAAACCACCTAGTGGAATGAAATCAGAATTGTGAACAGAAGCAGAATTCCATGTTTATAAAGTTAGGAAAATTTTTGGTTTATTAAATTTTTTCACAATTAAAATATATAAAAGATTATAAACGCATGCAATATTATTTAGGAATAATTTTAGTCTTTTTTAATATTTTTTTTGTGTGTGGTTCCCTGAAAAATGAGACGCACGTTTTGCATTTAGTCCACACAATGTGTGAATAGTGAGCTTTTAAATTTGAGTGTGAAATATTGCAGTTTAAGAGAATATCTAATAAAATATCCACAAGTGATGGAAGAACAGATGTTTGTGGTAATCAACATTATGACACTGTGACAAGGAGGTGGGCGTGGCCGGGACATGATGGAGGACAGCCGGCGCCGAATCAGCTGATCAGCGGGAGAGCGAGATGAGGGGCAGCCGGAGACACTCGTCTTCCTTCATCACGGCCCGGCCACACCCTCCTCCTCGTCGTCACAGACACAAACGCTCGATTGAGTTTAACTTGTGTTGAACCCGGAATATTCTTTTAAGTGGGATCTGAGTTAAGAACCAATACCGTGTACTCCTACTGCCTGTGTGCGCGCGCGCGTGTGTGTGCGTGTGTTTGCGCGTGTGTTTGCGCGTGTGTGTGCGCGTGTGTGTGAGAGTGTTCCTGTACTCTGTTGGTAAAATGAATGTTGTAATGTCATATGAGAGATAATCTGATGGTCATGGTCCACTTAAACACATCGTCTTATGATCCCTAGAAAACAAACTACCTTTCCAGTCGACAAATGTCCCTCCCCCTTGTGCCGCTCCGCAGCGCCCGGCATCCTTCATCAACTACTAGAGTTGTACCGGCTTGACAGAAATTTAATTCGAGGCAGCTCTCGAAAATAATTATTGTATTTTGAAAGGAGTAATCATTGGCCGGGACATGATTGAATATGTCCATGCTTATTGACTTTTGCCATGATTAATAGGTTTGTTTAGTCGATATAGCCATCGGAATTGTATAATTAATTATCCGGGCGGCTGTCAGGCAGTGAGGATGG
>JAVLUX010000222.1:1495000-1500000 GCA_032164185.1 Moxostoma hubbsi
GTGTGTGTGTGTGTGTGCGAGCATGTGAGCGTGTGTGTGTGTGTAAGTGAGTGAGTGTGTGTGTGTGTGTGTGTGTGTGTGTGTGTATACAAATTGCCCCAGTCTGCCCTATCATTGTGTTGCAAAGAAATTGCTAGTTCAGTGTTTGTATCAGCAGTGCGCGCGTGTGTGTGCGCGTGTGTGTGTGCGCGCGCGCGTGTGTGTGTGTGTGTGTGTGTGTGTGTGTGTGTGTGTGTGTGTGTTTGTCTATTAATTAGTTAAAGCTGATAGTAGTCAGTCAAACACACACACACAGTGATGGTGTTGTCATGTGCACCTGTTGATTATTCGTCTCATAATTAATGTGTACACACTCGGGCTAATTATTGTGCTGTGTGTGATTAATGACTTCAGTCGCTGTGTGTGTCAAACAGAGAGACAGCTGCAGGATGATTGATGAACACACAACACATAATCTCACACACACACAATGACAGTCACATCTTAATTCAGCTTAAAGATCTGCTTCAGACACACCTCACAAAAGACCTGAAAGCGCTCATGTTCTTCACTTTTGTTGCATTTCTTGCTCCAAAATCACTCACTGTATGATGTCATGAAGAAGATGGCCCAGCCAGAGCCCAGACCTGAATCCACTTGAACATCTGTGGGGTGATCTGAAGAGGGCCGTGCACAGGAGATGTCCTCGCAATCTCACAGACTTTGAGCGCTTTTGCAAAGAAGAGTGGGCAAATATTGCCACGTCAAGATGTGCCATGCTAATAGACTCCTACCCAAAAACTCTGAGTGCTGTAATAAAATCAAAAGGTGCTTCAACACAGTATTAGTTTAAGTCTGTGCACACTTCTGCAACCAGGTTATTGTGAGGTTTTTATTGTCTCATTCTTTTACAAGAACCTGCATTTTAACAGGGGTGTGTAGACTTTTATATCCACTGTATGTTAACAAATAGAAGAAGCTCCTGTGTCATATAATTGTATGTATCCAGTACTACTCATGTGTTTCTCTCTGTGTGTCTTCAGCTTTTAGAGTATGATAAGGAGCTGTCCGTCTTTAAGGAGCGTCTTCATGAGCTGGAGATCTCGTTTCCTCCCAGGTATGAGCACCTACAGAACCTCATATAGAGCCGCTATAGGGGACACTTAACCCGTGGATTGAGATGTGTCTTCTGCATGGGCTAGTGTAACTGTAGCGCAAACTGGGTGAACACAGATGGGTGTCCATTCGATTTTGGACACTTTTAGGACGGTCTCATTAAAACATGTGATCACACTCTCACTAGTTGATTTCATTTGTCTTCTAACGATGTCCATCAGGGTATGATCGTGCATCACAGCAGATTTATAGTATTTACAGTAATGAAATGGTTTATAAATGAAGTGCATTAGCGGCACAAAGGACGTACTGCGCATGTTTTTACTGTCACATGATGCTCTATTGAGACACAGTTCAAGAAGTCGGTGAAGATGGGAAGAGGATATCCATCACCGTTAATCTTCAGCGCATCATTTGTGAAACTTCTGCTGGAAAAACGACAAGCAGAATTGGGGGAAAATACTTTCAAGCAATAAACAAATGTTTCTAAGCAAGTAAAGGCTTTGGATTTAATATACGTATTTTTTTGTACTAATTTGTTATTTTTTTTAAGTTAATTTCACTCATTTATGTCCTCACGGTCGGCTCTGAATTGGGCTAATCAGCCGGGAGGGGGTTTAAGACGAGCCGGAGGAGCCAGTCCGAGAAAGAGAGAGAGAGAGAGAGAGAGAGATGCAACACGGCCTCCTCCTCGTCTCACTCCTCCATCTCCCGACTCAGGTCAGGGAAACCTTCGGCATGGCACACTACCCTCCCTCCTTCCTTCCTTGAGGGGGGGGCATTTCCCTTCTGGCTGTGCCTGCCGGCAGGTCTTCCCGCCTTTCTGGAGCTCTGGGAGAGACGAGGAGAGGGAAATAGCGATGCGGAGCGAAAGAGAGAGAAAAATGTGCTCGCCCAGTTCCCGGATACACTGTCATCCTCAACCGCTCCTCCGCTATCTGGCGCCAGCTCACTCCTCCCCCGGCGGATGGCAGCGACCCCTCTGTCCCCTGGTGGATGGCAGCGACCCCTCTGTCCCCTGGTGGATGGCAGCGACCCCCTCTGTCCCCTGGTGGATGGCAGCGACCCCTCTGTACCCTGGCGGATGGCATTGGCGAGGACTCCACGACAGCGCATCCTCGTCCTCTCTCCCTGATTTCGGCACCACTGTAACAGGTAAAGGACGGGCAAGGAGGAGGTGGGAAACCGGCTGACTATAAAGACTATAAAGTTTAATGGACAACATAAACACACACACAACGCGGCCACGTGCAGCTCTCTCTCTCATGCTCTCTCTCTCTCCCTCTCTCTCTCTCTCTCTCATGCTCTCTCTCTTGCTCTCTCTCTCATGCTCTCTCTCTCTCTCTCTCTCATGCTCTCTCTCTCATGCTCTCTCTCTCTCTCTCTCTCTCTGTCTCTCTCTCTTTCTCTCATGCTCTCTCTCTCATGCTCTCTCTCTCATGCTCTCTCTCTCTCTCTGTCTCTCTCTCTTTCTCTCATGCTCTCTCTCTCATGCTCTCTCTCTCTCTCTCTCTCTCTGTCTCTCTCTCTTTCTCTCATGCTCTCTCTCTCTCATGCTCTCTCTCTCTCTGTCTCTCTCTGTCTCTCTCTCTCTCTCTCTCTCTCAAATTCAATTCAATTCAAAGGGGCTTTATTGGCATGAATGTAAACAATACAATATTGCCAAAGCAGAGGCTGTGTAAAAACAGAACTACACCTTAATCTATAATTAATAAATTTGACAAATATAAAAATAAATAATAAAAATAAATACAGAACAGGTTCAGAACTGCTGAAGTCCACAGTGTTTAAATAACTGAAACATACTTAAACACATGAATATACACACATGTCCTGAGGGTCACTGTGGTGAACATTGGGGTGACACACGGGGGTAAAACACATGACACAGATTCACCCGCTGTCCCTCAGACTGTGACACGTCAACACGTATCTCGCCGCCAGTGCTGCTGTGTGTCCCTCTCCAAGTATTATATTTATTTGTTCTTGTTCTGTCATGTTGTAAATTTGTCAATGCTGTTTGTTAATTTAGTTATATAAATGTCCTTGTGTCTTGGTATTTTGGGCAGTAAAGGAGAAAGTGCACCTCTGTCTCAACCTCACCTGTCGTACAGTGAGCACACACCCTTTCTTCTCTGGGTAGCCATGTGTTCCTGTGTCTGCTTCTCTCAATGGCGAGACTGTGCTCACTGAGCCTGTACTTGCTCAGGATCTGTCTCTCTCTCTAACTGTCTGTCTCTCTCGATGGCGAGACTGTGCTCACTGAGCCTGTACTTGCTCAGGATCTGTCTCTCTCTCTCACTGTCTGTCTCTCTCAATGGCGAGACTGTGCTCACTGAGCCTGTACTTGCTCAGGATCTGTCTCTCTCTCTAACTGTCTGTCTCTCTCGATGGTGAGACTGTGCTCACTGAGCCTGTACTTGCTCAGGATCTGTCTCTCTCTCTAACTGTCTGTCTCTCTCGATGGCGAGACTGTGCTCACTGAGCTCTGTACTTGCTCAGGATCTGTCTCTCTCTCTCTAACTGTCTGTCTCTCTCACTGTCTGTCTCTCTCTCTCACTGTCTGTCTCTCTCGATGGTGAGACTGTGCTCACTGAGCCTGTACTTGCTCAGGATCTGTCTCTCCTCTCTCTAACTGTCTGTCTCTCTCACTGTCTGTCTCTCTCTCTCACTGTCTGTCTCTCTCGATGGTGAGACTGTGCTCACTGAGCCTGTACTTGCTCAGGATCTGTCTCTGCTTTGTATCTCTGACAGTCAGGAGATATTCTTCCAATTCATACTTTGATTTTAGAGTCCGATAGAATTGTAATTTGCTTTGTGTTTTAGTTTCTTGGTCCCAATGTTCCAGATAGTTGATGTGAGATTGTTTGTTGATCTGATTGATTCTGATGTTTGTTTGTAAAGCAGTGCTGGTCTGAGGCTGGTTACTGTTAGTACTGTTAACCGGGTCAGTGAGTCTCAGAACCAGCTGACCGACGGGACTGTTATCAGGGTTCAGTTCTTGGGTTTGTAGCGCTTTATAATGAAGCGACTCTGTGGGACTTGATTTTAAATGCATCCAAAACTTTAGAGATCTTTTTTGTACATTAATGATCAATGGGAATCGGCCTAATTCTGCCTAATTCTCTCTCTCTCTCTCTCTCTGTCTCTCTCTCTGTCTCTCTCTCTCTCTCTCTCTCTGTCTCTCTCTCTCTCTCTCTCTCTCTCTCTCTCTCTCTGTCTCTCTCTCTGTCTCTCTCTCTCTGTCTCTCTCTCTGTCTCTCTCTCTCTCTCTCTCATGCTCTCTCTCTCTCTTGAACTGGCACCTCCGGCTCGTCTTTATCCCCCCGCTGATTTGCCTGATTCAGGGCCGGCCGTGTGTCCTCGCGGGTCGGCCCGCCCTCCTCCTCGTCACATTATTAGTTCATTTTTTCATAACTTAATTCATTTCAATTCTATGAAAATGTCGTCATGACCGTTTGTCTGACGGATGCAGATGTGTTACACATGATTTACACGGAAATGCTCGTGTTTTATGAACGAAGCCCATTATTTTCACACTTTTGCATAATATGGCAAGAAAACAGCTTGATTGATTTGTATGCACTTGATTATAAGTACACTAACTTTACACTTTATTAGGGGCCGCATTGTTTGCTGGAAATGATGTGAGATGTGCTGTACAATATAAATATTGAAATGTGTATATATATATATATTATATGTATGTATTGTTATAATAGATTTCCATTGTTTCATTTTGAAAGTCTGGGACTAAATCAGTCAAATCTACATAAAGTACTTTTGAAAAAGTTTCAGTTTTAATGTGCCCTTCATGAAGTGTAAATCTGTTGCATTTAATGGAAATGATCCCGTGTACATGGACGTGCCTGAAGCTGAAGAAACACACGTATGACACTCGTGTG
>JAVLUX010000222.1:1507500-1551662 GCA_032164185.1 Moxostoma hubbsi
TGCCCCACATTTTTAATTTCGGGGGCATTTTTGTCTCTGATCCCGTTAGACCCTGATTGAGGTTTTCTGAGAGTCGCCCATATAATGTTTTTTGAGTTATATTCTGATCTCTTAGTGCAATATCTATAAAATTAGCATTAAAGATTAATATCCAGAAGTTATAAACAACTGGAAAATTCCTGGAAGTTTCTTTGATGAAAGGTGATGCATCATGGTGTCCCCATTAGTATAAAACACTTTTACTTTCACTAATGTGATCGAGCAGTGATCGGCAGTGACCTGTGCATGCTGAGAAATATTCCCTGCCTCGGAGTGAGTGTTTGTCGAGTCTGCACGGGTGAGAGTGTTCTGCTCTGCGGGTCGTGAGGTCCGTGTGAAGGGTCGGAGGTCATGTACAGTTATTCTTCACCGTTTGGTGTTGATGTGGAGAACCTCGAGCGTTCAGAGACCAGCCGAGGTGCTTTAGCGCTCGTCTCCCAAACACTGGGAATACTGAAGCTTTCCGTGATACGAGGAAGAGAATAATGAAGCATCAGGGAGAGATTAGAGGAACACATCACTGACGAGATACAAGAACCTCAGCTGATGCTTCCAGATGGATCTGCACTTCTCCGTCAGTAACTCGTACTGTGCCATGTTCAGATGATAAACATACTTGTAGAAGATTTTGCCCGTTTGGTAACATGGTGCACGGATGGTGAATCAAGGGTAATCCTCCCCATATTGCTCAATAGTACTAACACGGTGCACTACATGTCCTAAAACCATGCCCTTACAAACAGCACTGTGGTGGGACGAGACGAAATGGGAGTAACATGTTTTAATGGACATGTACCATGATAATACATGTCATTTGAATGATCAAACTGAATTAAACCATGTTACTGAATAATTACCATCTTCATATACTATAGTAGTGCACATGTCCAAACACATGGTGTTGTCACGGTCATTTGTGGCACTTTATGTTGTTAGTGTTACTGCACCCAGATGATACTACAGGTGTAATCTTCAGTGTTTACTCTTTACTTGTCATTTCTTGGCCAAACTGCTTTTATTTCATCCCCAAGACATCCCTGTTATCATATGTGAAGATTTTTAGTTGCTGTTGTTGTTGTTGTTGTTGTTGTTTTAGTTGTAGTTGTTGTTGTTGTTTTAGTTGTTGTTGTAATTGTTGTTGTAGGTGATGTAGTTGTTGTTGTAGTTGTTGTTGTTGTTTTAGTTGTTGTTGTTGTTGTTGTTGTAGTTGTTGTAGTTGGTGTTGTTGTTTTAGTTGATGTTGTTGTTTTTGTAGTTGTTGTTTTAGTTGTTGTTGTTGTTGTAGTTGTTGTATTTGATGTTGTTGTTTTAGTTGGTGTTGTTTTTATAGTTGTTGTTGTAGTTGTTGTAGTTGTTTTTTTAGTTGTTGTTGTAGTTGTTGTTGTTTTTGCAGTTGTTGTTGTTGTAGTTGTTGTAGTAGTTGTTGTTTTAGTTGTTGTTGTAGTTGTAATTGTTGTTGTTGTATTTGTAGTTGTTGTTGTAGTTGTAGTTGTAATTGTTGTTGTAGTTGTTGTTGTTGTAGTTGTAGTTGTAGTTGTTGTTGTTGTTGTAATTGTTGTTGTTGTATTTGTAGTTGTTGTTGTAGTTGTAATTGTTGTTGTAGTTGTTGTTGTAGTTGTAGTTGTTGTTGTTGTTGTAATTGTTGTTAGTTTTCCATTCAATGTAAAAGCTCTGACCACACTGAGACTGACTTCATTAGCGTTACAGAATGTCAGTGATAAAATCAATGTGAGAGACATCACTGTCATTCAGAATATACACACACACACACACACACACACACACACACACACACACACACACACACACACTCACACACACCCACAAGTGCTGCTGACCCAGAGTAGTGACATCAAGAATATGTGTGTGTGTGTAAGTGTGTGAGTGAGTGAACTGAAGATCTCTTGTGTGTCTGATGTGTTCATGTGAATATATTTAGATGTGTATAATGAAGTGCTGCAGCTGTTGTTGGATAAGAGAGTCACTATTGTTTACAAATAAAAAACACTCAACACTTAAGTGATGCTATATGTTTAAATGCTTTTACATTTTGTCTGTTCTTGCCCTCTCCAGGATCATTTCCTGTCTCCTCTTTACTCTCTAAAATAAATAAATACAATCTGAAACTTCTTCCTGTTGCACAATAAAAGTGTGTTCACTGATAATGGCAAACAAACTGTAACTCTTCCTTTGATTGACAGCTCTGGTTCTGTTCAGTCCAGCAGTGCTGTGACTTCCTCTGTGCTGTAAAACATCACATGACCTCTGACCTCAGCTCATTAATAGCACGTCTTATCAGGGTTTGCCTTTAGCTTCTTTGTGTTCGCAGTTTATACGACTGTCATTAAACAGCCCGTCTCAATGAACCAGTGTTTGGCTTGTCACTTATTTGTCATTGTGTAGAACAAGATAACGGCCGGACGGGTGCAATAGGTGATGCAGGACAGGGGCTCAGCTGCCGTGGCACTAGGGAAGGGTCACATGACGGAATCATACAAGATAAAAGTGGAAAAACTGGTTGCAGTCTGAACGAGCAGTGACATAAAGAGCGGGAGAATAATATCAGCACTTTGTCAAACATTAAACTCAATGTGAGCGAGGAGCGAGTCCACGTTCATGAGAACAGAGTCCAAGACGGGTTTCCTTTTGGAAAAATTCTCCTTAAAAGCGATAGTTCACTCAATTATGAAAATCATTTTACACTCACCCTCATGTCGCTTAGAAGAATACGAGTAATGTGAACTGTTTTTGAGGTTTTCTTGATACAAACTTTTTTGTCTTTTTGAAACATGACAGCAAAGGTTAGGAACCAAGAAGCAGTTTTTGTTCAGAATTAATTGTTTTTCATGACATTCGTTGTCCGATTCCCGAACAAATGACTCATAAGCATGACCAATGTAGTCTCAATGTAGATTCACAAACGGATGACTCTTTTGAACCGGTTCTTTTGAATCTACAGTCTAAAATGTACAGAGTGACCAGTGTAGTCTGATTCACAAACGGATGACTCTTTTGAACCGGTTCTTTTGAATCTACAGTCTGAAATGTACAGAGTGACCAGTGTAGTCTGATTCACAAACGGATGAATCTTTTGAACCAGTTCTTTTGAATCTACAGTCTGAAATGTACAGAGTGACCAGTGTAGTCTGATTCACAAATGGATGACTCTTTTGAACCGGTTCTTTTGAATCTACAGTCTGAAACGTACAGCGTGACCAGTGTAGTCTGATTCACAAACGGATGACTCTTTTGAACCAGTTCTTTTGCATCTACAGTCTGAAATGTACAACGTGACCAGTGTAGTCTGATTCACAAACGGACGACTCTTTTGAACCGGTTCTTTTGAATCTACAGTATGAAAAGTACAGAGTGACCAGTGTAGTCTGATTCACAAACGGATGACTCTTTTGAACCGGTTCTTTTGAATCTACAGTATGAAACATACAGAGTGACCAGTGTAGTCTGATTCACAAACAGATGACTCTTTTGAACCGGTTCTTTTGAATCTACAGTATGAAACGTACAGAGTGACCAGTGTAGTCTGATTCACAAACGGATGACTCTTTTGAACCGGTTCTTTTGAATCTACAGTATGAAACGTACAGAGTGACCAGTGTAGTCTGATTCACAAACAGATGACTCTTCTGGTAGTTTGAACCGAACTCTTTTTGTGTAAAACACTATAAAAGCAATGAAAGATTCTGATCAGGTCGTTGATTGTGTCATGTCTGACTCTGGATGAGGAAGAGTGAATGAGTGCTACAAGCTTTTTAATTATCCTCTGCGTTACTATATTGTGTTCCGGTGTTTGTTAGATTAAGTTAGCGTGAGAGTTTCATTCAGTCACTCACTGTAAGAGACACACAGGTGTGTAATTGTTGAGTTTATCAGTGTGGCCCCATTAATTCATGTAATTAGTCTTGTCGTGGGCAATAGAAGTGTGATAGTGTCGACTGGTGTCCGGTTCACACACACCCACTTGCACCGTTTGCTCTGACAGATAAGTTTGCTAATCGGCAGCATTAATCACCGCACCCTGCAGCTCCACGCCACTGTATACTGTCATGATAGAGCTGTAATCTACATGTCAGTGTGTGTGTACTCTGTGTGTGTGTATACTGTGTGTGTGTGTGTGTGTGTGTGTGTGTGTGTGTGTGTGTGTATGTATGCTGTGTGTGTGTGTGTGTATGTGTGTGTGTGTGTGTGTGTGTGTGTGTGTGAGAGTGTGTGTGTGTATACTGTGTGCGTATACTGTGTGCGTGCGTGCGTGTGCGTGCGTGCGTGTGGTGTGTGTGTGTGTGTGCGTGTGTGTGTGTGTGTGTGAGTGCGTGTGTTGTGTGAGTGTGTGTGTGTGTGTGTAGTGTGTGTGAGAGAGTGTGTGTGTGATCAGATGATCAGGGATCAGTTTCAGAGCTCTGCACAGTCTTTTAGCAGTAACAGATCTGCTTAATCCAGCTGAAGCAGCACATGGAAAACTTCCTGTACTGTTTGTGTGGTCCAGCTTGAAGACTCGGTCACTTTGAAGAGCTAATTCCCACACTCTGCATCTCTATCCCTTTATATCCTGCTCTATCTGCTTTCATTCACTCACTCATTCTTCCTTGTGTCTTTCATCCTCACTGTTATCTCTTTAGCCGCTCTTTAGCATACCAAAACTGCCCTTCATTTCCACATGCTTAAAGTGCCATCGATGCTAATTGTGCTCAGGCGGTCTGCAAAGACCCCTCGCTGGCTCATGTTTGGCCACTCGGTCGGGGGTCTGTGTGTGTGCTGGATGTGGGATAACTGGTCCCCCGCCCCTCTTTAACCCCTGCTAACCACCTCTATTAGACCCTTGACCCTTTCGAGTTTCCCCTCGTCATGGCAATGCTCAGTGCTCTCCAGAAGCAGCTGTGGAGATGTGTTTGATTAGCTGATTCTCTTAAATGAGCCGATCGTCCATCTCAGTGACCGTGTGATCAGCTGCTTTCATGCTCGATTGACCGAAGTGAGTGTGTGTGTGTGTGTGTGTGTGTGTGTGTGTGTGTGTGTGTGTGTCCTAGCAGCCGAGCACTCTTCAGTCAGTTCAGTTCTCCAGTCATGATTCATGTACTCGTGGTGTGACGCTCTTGATGTACTCTAAAAATATGACTTGCATACACTCCCATTTAGACCAATGCACTAAAATCCATATGACCAGATCATATTTCACACCAAAATCAAAGAGAAAAACTAGAAAACTATATTTTGCATGAACACAAAAAAGAAAGTAATTTTTGGACCATTAAGATGTTTTGAATTGTGACATTTTTATATTGTAAGTGCATCATGGGACAGTCATGGAAAACCAGGATGTATCTGGGAATATAATTTTCTTTCTTTCTTCTGTTTGTTGAAATATGTCCTGAAGATTTGTTCCAGAGATTCACGCTCACAGTGATATCTGTGTATCTGTATATATCTGTATATATATCTGTGTATCTCTTTTTTCTGTGTATCTGTATATCTCTGTGTATCTCTGTGTATCTCTGTGTATCTCTGTGTATCTGTGTGTCTGTTTATCTCTGTTTATCTCTGTGTATCTGTATATCTCTGTATATCTCTGTGTATCTCTGTGTATCTGTATATCTCTGTGTATCTCTGTGTATCTGTATATCTCTGTGTATCTCTGTGTATCTCTGTGTATCTCTGTGTATCTGTATATCTCTGTGTATCTCTGTGTATCTCTGTGTATCTGTATATCTCTGTATATCTCTGTGTATCTCTGTGTATCTGTATATCTCTGTATATCTCTGTGTATCTCTGTGTATCTGTATATCTCTGTTTATCTCTGTGTATCTGTGTATCTCTGTGTATCTGTATATCTCTGTTTATCTCTGTGTATATCTGTGTATCTCTTTGTTTCTGTGTATCTGTATATCTCTGTATATCTCTGTGTATCTCTGTGTATCTCTGTGTATCTGTGTATCTCTGTGTATCTGTATATCTCTGTTTATCTCTGTGTATCTCTGTGTATCTGTGTATCTGTATATATCTGTATATCTGTGTATCTCTTTGTTTCTGTGTATCTGTATATCTCTGTGTATCTCTGTGTATCTGTATATCTCTGTGTATCTCTGTGTATCTGTATATCTCTGTATATCTCTGTGTATCTCTGTGTATCTGTATATCTCTGTATATCTCTGTGTATCTCTGTGTATCTGTATATCTCTGTTTATCTCTGTGTATCTGTGTATCTCTGTGTATCTGTATATCTCTGTTTATCTCTGTGTATATCTGTGTATCTCTTTGTTTCTGTGTATCTGTATATCTCTGTATATCTCTGTGTATCTCTGTGTATCTGTGTATCTCTGTGTATCTCTGTGTATCTGTGTATCTCTGTGTATCTGTATATCTCTGTTTATCTCTGTGTATCTCTGTGTATCTGTGTATCTGTATATATCTGTATATCTGTGTATCTCTTTGTTTCTGTGTATCTGTATATCTCTGTTTATCTCTGTGTATCTCTGTGTATCTGTGTATCTCTGTGTATCTGTATATCTCTGTGTATCTGTGTATCTTTGTGTATCTCTGTGTATCTGTGTATCTCTGTGTATCTGTATATCTCTGTGTATCTCTGTGTATCTCTGTGTATCTGTGTATCTTTGTGTATCTCTGTGTATCTGTATATCTCTGTGTATCTGTATATCTCTGTGTATCTCTGTATCTCTGTGTATCTGTATATCTCTGTTTATCTCTGTGTGTCTGTATATCTGTGTGTCTGTGTATCTGTATATCTGGGTGTCTGTGTATCTGTATATCTGTGTGTCTGTATATCTGTGTATCTCTGTATCTCTGTGTATCTGTATATCTGTGTATCTCTGTATCTCTGTGTATCTGTATATCTGTGTATCTCTGTATCTCTGTGTATCTGTATATCTGTGTATCTCTGTGTACCTCTGTGTATCTGTGTATCTCTGTGTATTTCTGTATCTCTGTATCTCTGTGTATCTGTGTGTCTGTGTGTTTCTGTGTATCTCTGTGTATATGTGTGTATCTGTGTGTATCTGTGTATCTCTGTGTGTATCTGTGTATCTCTGTGTATCTGTGTGTCTGTGTGTATCTGTGTAGCTCTGTGTATCTGTGTGTATCTCTGTGTGTATCTGTGTATCTCTGTGTATCTGTGTGTATCTTTGTGTATCTGTGTATCTCTGTGTATCTCTTTGTATCTGTGTATCTCTGTGTGTCTGTGTGTCTGTGTGTATCTACGTATCTCTGTGTATCTCTGTATATCTGTGTGTCTGTGTGTATCTGTGTATCTCTGTGTATCTATGTATCTCTGTGTGTCTGTGTGTATCTGTGTATCTCTATGTATCTATGTATCTCTGTGTGTCTGTGTGTATCTGTGTATCTCTATGTATCTCTGTGTATCTGTGTGTCTGTCTGTATCTCTGTGTATCTGTGTATCACTGTGTATCTGTGTGTCTGTGTATCTCTGTGTATATCTGTATATCTCTGTGTATCTCTGTGTATCTGTGTCTGTGTGTATCTGTGTATCTCTATGTATCTGTGTATCTCTGTGTGTATCTGTGTATCTCTGTGTATCTGTGTGTCTGTGTGTATCTGTATAGCTCTGTGTATCTGTGTGTATCTCTGTGTATCTGTGTAGCTCTGTGTATCTCTGTGTATCTGTGTGTCTGTTTATCTCTGTGTATCTCTGTGTATCTGTATATCTCTGTATATCTCTGTGTATCTCTGTGTATCTGTATATCTCTGTGTATCTCTGTGTATCTGTATATCTCTGTGTATCTCTGTGTATCTCTGTGTATCTGTATATCTCTGTGTATCTCTGTGTATCTGTATATCTCTGTGTATCTCTGTGTATCTCTGTGTATCTGTATATCTCTGTATATCTCTGTGTATCTCTGTGTATCTGTATATCTCTGTATATCTCTGTGTATCTCTGTGTATCTGTATATCTCTGTTTATCTCTGTGTATCTGTGTATCTCTGTGTATCTGTATATCTCTGTTTATCTCTGTGTATATCTGTGTATCTCTTTGTTTCTGTGTATCTGTATATCTCTGTATATCTCTGTGTATCTCTGTGTATCTGTGTATCTCTGTGTATCTGTATATCTCTGTTTATCTCTGTGTATCTCTGTGTATCTGTGTATCTGTATATATCTGTATATCTGTGTATCTCGTTGTTTCTGTGTATCTGTATATCTCTGTGTATCTCTGTGTATCTGTATATCTCTGTGTATCTCTGTGTATCTGTATATCTCTGTATATCTCTGTGTATCTCTGTGTATCTGTATATCTCTGTATATCTCTGTGTATCTCTGTGTATCTGTATATCTCTGTTTATCTCTGTGTATCTGTGTATCTCTGTGTATCTGTATATCTCTGTTTATCTCTGTGTATATCTGTGTATCTCTTTGTTTCTGTGTATCTGTATATCTCTGTATATCTCTGTGTATCTCTGTGTATCTGTGTATCTCTGTGTATCTCTGTGTATCTGTGTATCTCTGTGTATCTGTATATCTCTGTTTATCTCTGTGTATCTCTGTGTATCTGTGTATCTGTATATATCTGTATATCTGTGTATCTCTTTGTTTCTGTGTATCTGTATATCTCTGTTTATCTCTGTGTATCTCTGTGTATCTGTGTATCTCTGTGTATCTGTGTATCTTTGTGTATCTCTGTGTATCTGTGTATCTCTGTGTATCTGTATATCTCTGTGTATCTCTGTGTATCTCTGTGTATCTGTGTATCTCTGTGTATCTGTGTATCTTTGTGTATCTCTGTGTATCTGTATATCTCTGTGTATCTGTATATCTCTGTGTATCTCTGTATCTCTGTGTATCTGTATATCTCTGTTTATCTCTGTGTATCTCTGTGTGTCTGTATATCTGTGTGTCTGTGTATCTGTATATCTGTGTGTCTGTGTATCTGTATATCTGTGTGTCTGTATATCTGTGTATCTCTGTATCTCTGTGTATCTGTATATCTGTGTATCTCTGTATCTCTGTGTATCTGTATATCTGTGTATCTCTGTGTATCTGTATATCTGTGTATCTCTGTATCTCTGTGTATCTGTATATCTGTGTATCTCTGTATGTCTCTGTATCTCTGAGTATCTGTATATCTGTGTATCTCTGTGTACCTCTGTGTATCTGTGTATCTCTGTGTATTTCTGTATCTCTGTATCTCTGTGTATCTGTGTGTCTGTGTGTTTCTGTGTATCTCTGTGTATATGTGTGTATCTGTGTGTATCTGTGTATCTCTGTGTGTATCTCTGTGTATCTGTGTGTCTGTGTGTATCTATGTAGCTCTGTGTATCTGTGTGTATCTCTGTGTGTATCTGTGTATCTCTGTGTATCTGTGTGTATCTTTGTGTATCTGTGTATCTCTTTGTATCTGTGTATCTCTGTGTGTCTGTGTGTATCTACGTATCTCTGTGTATCTCTGTATATCTGTGTGTCTGTGTGTATCTGTGTATCTCTGTGTATCTATGTATCTCTGTGTGTCTGTGTGTATCTGTGTATCTCTATGTATCTATGTATCTCTGTGTGTCTGTGTGTATCTGTGTATCTCTATGTATCTCTGTGTATCTGTGTGTCTGTCTGTATCTCTGTGTATCTGTGTATCACTGTGTATCTGTGTGTCTGTGTATCTCTGTGTATATCTGTATATCTCTGTGTATCTCTGTGTATCTGTGTGTCTGTGTGTTTCTGTGTATCTCTGTGTATCTCTGTGTATCTGTGTGTATCTGTGTCTGTGTGTATCTGTGTATCTCTATGTATCTGTGTATCTCTGTGTACCTGTGTGTATCTCTGTGTGTATCTGTGTATCTCTGTGTATCTGTGTGTCTGTGTGTATCTGTATAGCTCTGTGTATCTGTGTGTATCTCTGTGTATCTGTGTAGCTCTGTGTATCTCTGTGTATCTCTGTTTATCTCTGTATATCTGTGTGTCTGTGTGTATCTATGTATCTCTGTGTGTCTGTGTATCTCTGTGTGTCTGTGTGTATCTATGTATATCTGTGTATCTCTGTGTATATCTGTGTATCTGTGTGTCTGTGTGTTTCTGTATATCTCTGTGTATCTCTGTGTATCTGTGTGTCTGTGTGTATCTGTGTATCTCTGTGTGTATCTGTGTATCTGTGTGTATCTGTGTATCTCTTGTGTATCTGTGTGTATCTCTGTGTGTGTGTATCTCTGTATCTGTGTATCTCTGTGTATCTGTGTAGCTCTGTGTGTATCTGTGTATCTCTGTGTATCTGTGTGTATCTCTGTGTGTCTGTGTGTATCTATGTATCTCTGTGTATCTGTATATTTGTGTATCTCTGTGTGTATCTGTGTATCTCTGTGTATCTGTGTGTATCTGTGTATCTCTTGTGTATCTGTGTGTATCTCTGTGTGTGTGTATCTGTGTATCTCTGTGTATCTGTGTAGCTCTGTGTATCTCTGTGTGTATCTGTGTATCTCTGTGTATCTGTGTATCTCTGTGTGTCTGTGTGTATCTGTGTATCTCTGTGTATCTCTTTGTATCTGTGTATTTCTGTGTATCTCTGTGTATCTGTGTGTATCTCTGTGTATCTGTGTAGCTCTGTGTATCTCTGTGTATCTCTGTTTATCTCTGTATATCTGTGTGTCTGTGTGTATCTATGTATCTCTGTGTGTCTGTGTATCTCTGTGTATCTGTGTGTCTGTGTGTATCTATGTATATCTGTGTATCTCTGTGTATATCTGTGTATCTGTGTGTCTGTGTGTTTCTGTATATCTCTGTGTATCTCTGTGTATCTGTGTGTCTGTGTGTTTCTGTGTATCTCTGTGTGTCTGTGTGTATCTGTGTATCTTTGTGTGTATCTGTGTATCTCTTGTGTATCTGTGTGTATCTCTGTGTGTGTGTATCTCTGTATCTGTGTATCTCTGTGTATCTGTGTAGCTCTGTGTGTATCTGTGTATCTCTGTGTATCTGTGTGTATCTCTGTGTGTATCTATGTATCTCTGTGTATCTGTATATTTGTGTATCTCTGTGTGTATCTGTGTATCTCTGTGTATCTGTGTGTATCTGTGTATCTCTTGTGTATCTGTGTGTATCTCTGTGTGTGTGTATCTGTGTATCTCTGTATCTGTAGCTCTGTGTATCTCTGTGTGTATCTGTGTATCTCTGTGTATCTGTGTGTATCTGTGTGTCTGTGTGTATCTATGTATCTCTGTGTATCTGTATATCTGTGTATCTCTGTGTGTCTGTGTGTATCTGTGTATCTCTGTGTATCTCTTTGTATCTGTGTATTTCTGTGTATCTCTGTGTATCTGTGTGTCTGTGTGTATCTGTGTGTCTGTCTGTATCTCTGTGTATCTCTTTGTATCTGTGTATCTCTGTATATCTGTGTGTCTGTGTGTATCTATGTATCTCTGTGTATCTGTATATCTGTGTATCTCTGTGTGTCTGTGTGTATCTGTGTATCTCTGTGTATCTCTGTGTATATCTGTGTATCTCTGTGTGTCTGTGTGTATCTGTGTATCTCTGTGTATCTCTGTGTATATCTGTGTGTCTGTGTGTATCTGTGTATCTCTGTGTATCTCTGTGTATATCTGTGTATCTCTGTGTGTCTGTGTGTATCTGTGTATCTCTGTGTATCTCTTTGTATCTGTGTATCTCTGTGTATCTGTGTGTCTGTGTGTATCTATGTATCTCTGTGTATCTCTGTGTATCTGTATGCTGTAGTTTCCATCATAACAGATTCTAGTGAAAATTCTTGGGTGAAACCGAAAATTTTGGACACGCTGGTCTGAAAAGAAAAAAGGAAAATTAATATTTTCGATTAGACTTTGTTTGAAATAATTGAACATATTCTGCATGTTATTAATGAGGGTGCACCGAAACCACTTTCTCTGTAACGACAAATTTCATTATAAAATAAAGTGTCTATTAATTAAACCGTTATTATTTACTACTGCTGAATTAACAGTAAATCTTCAGTGAACATGAAGCAAGTTTAACTGGCACATTTTTTCCCCACATTGTATCAGGAATCTGGAACGGCCAATTCCCAATGTGCTCCAAGTCCTCATGGTGGCGTTGTGACGCGCCTCAATCCGGGTGGCGGAGGACGAATCTCAGTTGCCTCCACGTCTGAAACCGTCAATCCGCGCATCTTATCATGTGACTTGTTGAGCGCGTTACCATGGAGACGTAGCGTGTGTGGAGGCTTCACGCTATTCTCCGCGGCATCCACTCACAACTCGCCACACGGCCCACCGAGAGCAAGAACCACATTATAGCGACCACGAGGAGGTTACCCCATGTGACTCTACTCTCCCTGGTTGCTAAGCAGACCTGACTGGAGTCATTCTAGATTATGTTAATTTATTATTGCATTTTTTTTTTTAACGAACACATTCCATATATTTTATCAAATAATATATGAAATTTGCTCCTCATTTTGAACTCAAAATATATTTACAAAGCTGGAACGTAAACAAATACAAAAAGAATTCCACATTTAACATTAAAGTGTGTAGAAAGTCAATTTGTTAAATTCTTTAATATTTAGTGTTTGTTGAAGATCAAATATTTCATAATATATGATTTTCTATTTTCATATTTACATAATTATATACAAATGTTGTAAATGTTTATTGTATGGATGCATCATTTTGCAAGTATTTACATTGAGTTTACAAATGCTAAAACAGTACTGTCTCTTTAAGAAACAGGGGCAGTTCACAGAAGTGTTTTAGTTGAGTGCACAGTAACGAGAGAGGAGTCACATGACTTCTTTACGTCTCGCGTGCTGAGTGATTAGAATGAATCTTTCTATTTTTGTTGTTTTTGATCAACAACTGACTAAAGATATTAAGAGGCTTTATTTCATGAAAATGAGTTGTTAATAAAAGCTGTTTTATTTGACCTCTCGCAGGCCTTCACAATGAGATCACATGACCAGCTGATGCTGTCTCAGTAACACATCTATTCATCAGTGGTTAGTGAACGCTGCTGTATCTCTGTTGTGATGCTGATGAATATTGTCTTTGATTTCTCAGTTATCCGTACAGTGAAGACAGCAGTCAGGGGGAGCAGTACATGAACACTCGATGTCCCGCCTGGTGTGACCGAATCCTGATGTCAGCCTCGGCCAAAGATCTGCTCATAAAGGTGACAATATCACAAATAAGCGAGAGTTTGACCACTGATCTGCTGTTACCGCACACACAACATGGTAAAACTGGGGATTAATTACTGTATATTCAAAGTAATATACTGTATTAAAAATGAATGCAATTAATCACGTCCCCCTGACTGCATGCAGGGGTCTCGAGACATGTTTTAAACTTCAAGCTACGTTTAATTTGGCACAGCGTTGTAGAAAAGTGCCGTTTATGGCAAGAGATGCTGAAAACCAGTTAAATGCTTTGCAAGCACTGTGAGGTGCTCCTAAAGCGCCTGTCCTGTGCAAGACCGCGTCCTGTGAGAGCGCAAGACTACAGATTGATGAAGTAAACTGACTGTAGGCCAGTGACAGCTTATGTTCAGTGACATGGAAATATAACAAACAATATATTGACTTCTAAAGCCACTCAGTGCATTGTTTATCAACACGTCGGGAATACATGTTTAAAATACACAATATTAGGACGTGTATTTCACTACAGTTGCAGTACAATTAGTTGGTAATCATAAAACATTTACATTCATAAAGTTCTGTACTGTATTGTAATCATGAAATAGCATTTCATCTTAGCATGAAGCTAAAAGTTCACATGAGCGTTTGCACAAGGATATTTCTGCTGCTTTAAAGTTACTACATCATCTTACTCCTCAGTGACATCATCACCGCTGATCAAACGCTCATTTAATGTATTCATGATTGAAATATTACATTAAACACATGACAAAAAAATGCACATTTATCTCTTCAGTAATCTGTATATTAATTAGAACTTAATTAGGGTAAAAAAACATTGTTCTTTTTTATTATTAATAATAATATTTTAATTACAAATAAAACTTCCACTAAATTTTTTTTTAGAAATAAATAAATCCATATATATATATATATATATATATATTGAAAAAAATTATATTCAGAAAATATGAAGAATATTATTCAATTGACAAGTAAAAAAATAAATAAATCAGAATTGGCATTATTGTTTCTTTCGTGTTTTTTTTATCTCTCTTTTTCTCCTCAATCTGGAACGCCCAATTCCCAATGCGCTGTAAGTCCTTGTGGTGTTGTAGTGACTCGCCTCAATCCGGGTGGTGGAGGACGAATCTCAGTTGCGTCTGAAACCGTCAATCCGCGCATCTTATCACGTGACTTGTTGAGTGTGTTACCATGGAGACGTAGCGTGTGTGGAGGCTTCACGCTATTCTCCGCGGCATCCACGCACAACTCGCCACACACCCCACCGAGAGCGAGAACCACATTATAGCGACCACGAGGAGGTTACCCCATGTGACTCTACCCTCCCTAGCAACTGGGCCAATTTGGTTACCCCATGTGACTCTACCCTCCCTAGCAACCGGGCCAATTTGGTTACCCCATGTGACTCTACCCTCCCTAGCAACCGGGACAATTTGGTTACCCCATGTGACTTTACCCTCCCTAGCAACCGAGTGGTTGCTTGGGTGTTCTGTTAGTGAGTGGTTGCTAGGGTGTTCTGTTACTGAGTGGTTGCTTGCGTGTTCTGTTATTGAGTGGTTGCTTGGGTGTTCTGTTAGTGAGTGGTTGCTAGGGTGTTCTGTTAGTGAGTGGTTGCTTGCGTGTTCTGTTATTGAGTGGTTGCTAGGGTGTTCTGTTAGTGAGTGGTTGCTAGGGTGTTCTGTTAGTGAGTGGTTGCTAGGGTGTTCTGTTACTGAGTGGTTGCTTGCGTGTTCTGTTATTGAGTGGTTGCTAGGGTGTTCTGTTAGTGAGTGGTTGCTAGGGTGTTCTGTTAGTGAGTGGTTGATTGGGTGTTCTGTTACTGAGTGGTTGCTTGCGTGTTCTGTTATTGAGTGGTTGCTTGGGTGTTCTGTTACTGAGTGGTTGCTTGCGTGTTCTGTTAGTGAGTGGTTGATTGGGTGTTCTGTTACTGAGTGGTTGCTTGCGTGTTCTTTTAGTGAGTGGTTGCTTGCGTGTTCTGTTATTGAGTGGTTGCTTGGGTGTTCTGTTAGTGAGTGGTTGCTAGGGTGTTCTGTTACTGAGTGGTTGCTTGCGTGTTCTGTTATTGAGTGGTTGCTAGGGTGTTCTGTTAGTGAGTGGTTGCTAGGGTGTTCTGTTAGTGAGTGGTTGATTGGGTGTTCTGTTAGTGAGTGGTTGCAAGGGTGTTCTGTTAGTTAGTGGTTGATTGGGTGTTCTGTTAGTGAGTGGTTGCTAGGGTGTTCTGTTAGTGAGTGGTTGATTGGGTGTTCTGTTAGTGAGTGGTTGCTTGGGTGTTCTGTTAGTGAGTGGTTGCTAGGGTGTTCTGTTACTGAGTGGTTGCTTGCGTGTTCTGTTATTGAGTGGTTGCTTGGGTGTTCTGTTAGTGAGTGGTTGCTAGGGTGTTCTGTTAGTGAGTGGTTGATTGGGTGTTATGTTAGTGAGTGGTTGCTAGGTTGTTCTGTTAGTGAGTGGTTGCTTGGGTGTTCTGTTATTGAGTGGTTGCTAGGGTGTTCTGTTAGTGAGTGATTGCTTGGGTGTTCTGTTATTGAGTGGTTGCTTGGGTGTTCTGTTATTGAGTGGTTGCTAGAGTGTTCTGTTAGTGAGTGATTGCTTGGGTGTTCTGTTAGTGAGTGGTTGCTAGGGTGTTCTGTTATTGAGTGGATGCTAGGGTGTTCTGTTAGTGAGTGGTTGCTAGGGTGTTCTGTTAGTGAGTGGTTGCTAGGGTGTTCTGTTAGTGAGTGATTGCTTGGGTGTTCTGTTATTGAGTGGATGCTAGGGTGTTCTGTTACTGAGTGGTTGCTAGGGTGTTCTGTTAGTGAGTGGTTGCTAGGGTGTTCTGTTAGTGAGTGGTTGCTAGGGTGTTATGTTAGTGAGTGGTTGCTAGGTTGTTCTTTTAGTGAGTGGTTGCTTGGGTGTTCTGTTATTGAGTGGTTGCTAGGGTGTTCTGTTACTGAGTGGTTGCTTGGGTGTTCTGTTATTGAGTGGTTGCTAGGGTGTTCTGTTAGTGAGTGATTGCTTGGGTGTTCTGTTATTGAGTGGATGCTTTCATGTTCTGTAATTGAGTGGTTGCTAGGGTGTTCTGTTAGTGAGTGGTTGATTGGGTGTTATGTTAGTGAGTGGTTGCTAGGTTGTTCTGTTAGTGAGTGGTTGCTTGGGTGTTCTGTTATTGAGTGGTTGCTTGGGTGTTCTGTTAGTGAGTGGTTGCTAGGTTGTTCTGTTAGTGAGTGGTTGCTTGCGTGTTCTGTTATTGAGTGGTTGCTTGGGTGTTCTGTTAGTGAGTGGATGCTTTCATGTTCTGTAATTGAGTGGTTGCTAGGGTGTTCTGTTAGTGAGTGGTTGCTAGGGTGTTCTGTTATTGAGTGGTTGCGAGGGTGTTCTGTTAGTGAGTGGTTGCGAGGGTGTTCTGTTATTGAGTGGTTGCTAGGGTGTTCTGTTAGTGAGTGGTTGCTAGGGTGTTCTGTTATTGAGTGGTTGCTTGGGTGTTCTGTTAGTGAGTGGTTGCTAGGTTGTTCTGTTAGTGAGTGGTTGCTTGCGTGTTCTGTTATTGAGTGGTTGCTTGGGTGTTCTGTTAGTGAGTGGATGCTTTCATGTTCTGTAATTGAGTGGTTGCTAGGGTGTTCTGTTAGTGAGTGGTTGCTAGGGTGTTCTGTTATTGAGTGGTTGCGAGGGTGTTCTGTTAGTGAGTGGTTGCGAGGGTGTTCTGTTAGTGAGTGGTTGCTAGGGAGTTCTGTTAGTGAGTGGTTGCGAGGGTGTTCTGTTATTGAGTGGTTGCTAGGGTGTTCTGTTAGTGAGTGGTTGCTAGGGTGTTCTGTTATTGATTGATTGATTGAAGTTTATTTCGAGCAAAATAAAATATAATATATACATATATATTAACACACACACACAAATAAGAAATAAAAATAAAAATAACATAGCACAGCTTATCTCCCATATACATAGATATAAATATATACACATACACACACATATTATTTACACTTATAATAATAGTTGCTCGAAAGGGAGTGGAAAGAAGTATAACTTATTTGCTCCCACCCCCAATTCCTTCCCATATATTACCCCATATATCCGCTGCCATTAACAGTTAAATAATAATAATTTATTTGTTTTGATAATATTTATTTGATATTATAGTTTCTTACAATTACATTATGCTATCTCAATAATCACTAGAATGCTATATAATAATCCTCATTATCGTAAACATTCAAATATGTCCCGATATCTATAATAATCACATCATATATAAAATATAACCATATCCTAACATATTGTTTAAACATAGTTTTACAATAACAGTAATATCAATAATAATTAATAATAATCATTATCATTATTTACTCAGCTATGTACACATATCCCACTCTTTTGTAATTGTGTCACCATTTACAATATCAAGATAAATAAACAGGAACCGTTTATAATCCTAAATACTTAAATTTATTTTACCATAACCAGTACCCCTCCCAATCATAAACACAAGAGCACCCAGATCCGTCACTCAGTCTCATATTTTGTCAATACCATTTCTTTAAATTTTAATTTGAATTGGTGAATATTTGGGCATTGCTTGAACTGTATCCCCAAACCATTCCAAAGTCTGACACCACACACAGACACACACCAGCTTTTCCTGGTGGTTCTCACCGCCTGGACTTTAAAGTTTTCACATCCCCTCAGGTTATAGCCCCCTTCTCTTCCCAAAAAGAACTTTTGAATATTACCCGGCAGATCATTTTTGTTGGCTTTATACAAGAATTGAGCAGTATAAAAGTCAACTAGATCAAAAAGTTTTAAAATTTTAGATTGCAAAAATAATAACTTTGTATGATCCAAATATCCCACCTTGTGTATGATTCTAACTGCTCGTTTTTGGAGTAAGAAGAGGGTATGTAGTGAACTTTTATAATTATTGCCCCAAATTTCTATACAATAAGTTAAATAGGGCAGAACCAGTGAACAATACAATATATATAGTGCATTATATTCCAAGACATATTTAACTTTATTAATTATAGAAATACTATATGTTATTGAGTGGTTGCTAGGGTGTTCTGTTAGTGAGTGGTTGCTAGGGTGTTCTGTTAGTGAGTGGTTGCGAGGGTGTTCTGTTAGTGAGTGGTTGCTAGGGTGTTCTGTTACTGAGTGGTTGCTAGGGTGTTCTGTTAGTGAGTGGTTGCTAGGGTGTTCTGTTAGTGAGTGGTTGCTAGGGTGTTCTGTTACTGAGTGGTTGCTAGGGTGTTCTGTTATTGAGTGGTTGCTAGGGTGTTCTGTTACTGAGTGGTTGCTAGGGTGTTCTGTTATTGAGTGGTTGCTAGGGTGTTCTGTTAGTGAGTGGTTGCTAGGGTGTTCTGTTATTGAGTGGTTGCTAGGGTGTTCTGTTAGTGAGTGGTTGCTAGGGTGTTCTGTTTTTGAGTGGTTGCTAGGGTGTGTTGTTAGTGATATTCTGCTCTCTCCCTCCTTCAATCTAAGTTTAAGGGATTTTTCATCCATTTGATCATTCGCCAGGTGAAAATTGTAAGTTTGATTGCACGTCTCCTCAAGACACGTGATTTGAGGTATTATTCATGTCTGTTGCACAAGCGCTGCTGATGGTCAGTAATAGTTCATTTGGCAAACAGCAGGAATGACAGTTCAGTGGTTGAGTGGTCAAGAGTCGACACTGTGAGTGTTAATGAAAGTATTGCTGACCACACAGACATCAGGCACTTTGTTCACTTCTCTGTTTGCTTTCTTAATAGTCATCAAGTGCTTCAGACAAACTGTGTGTGTGTTTCTAACAGCGCGGCAGCAGTACAGATTGTTTAGACATGCGGCTGTAAACTCACTCAGGACGGCTTCATCGATCATGATGCGCTCCGTTAGCCGCACGTCATGTTATTTTCTGCTCGCCGAGCCCTAACACGGCAAAGGTCTGCCGGTGCGGGCGAGTGTGTGTGTGTGCGGTAATGAATACCCAGTGAAGCGCACTCAGAGGAACAGCCGCGGCCCAGCCGTCATTTGTTTATCTGTCTAAAGATTACGCAGGCCGAAAATCCACAATTTTATGCTGCCTTTGTAAATTATCAAGCTTCCGTTTGATGAATGAATTGCGGCTTTGGGAGGCACAGGACGGCGACGAGAGTTTTAGGTTGGCTGCTGGTGGAAAGGTTGTGTGTGTGTGTGCGTGTGTATTTGTGAGTGTGTGTGTGTGTTTATGTTTGTGTGTGTGTGTGTGTGTGTGTGTGTGTGTGTGTGTGTTTATGTGTGTGTGTGTGTGTGTGTGTTTGCGTGTGTGTTACAGTGCGTTATGCATGTTTTTAAAAAAAAGACTCTTTCTGATAGTCGTGTTGCAGTTTGATTTTATCTACAAAATCTTTACAATTGGATCAAGAATGTATGTGATTTATATGCACTTAAATTTCAGTTCTTAATGTTTTAGCTGCTGGAGTTTATAAATGTGTTCATTTGCTTTTATCGTTGGTTTTAATCACATATTCCACTTTTTGTGTGTGTTTCTACAGTCAGAGAATGAGGAGAAGTCAATAGCGTATGACACTATTGGACCCAACATCTGTATGGGGGACCACAAGGTACAACTGAGCAACATCTACCTGCTGCATTAATGACATTATACAGTAGTTCAGTTACTTCAATATAGTGTCGCTTTTCCAGGAACCAGTTACTTTTATGTTGTACAGAGGATTGGTTTATCATGAATAAACACTACGTTGATATTTGTCGGATTGTAAATGGCACTCAGCAGCTGAACAAATCAAAAGTGAATCGGTTTGTTCAGACGGTTCATATTAATGAATCATTTACGAGCAGATTCACCACATCAATTATATCTGCGTTAGAATGTCCCATTCATTTTATTTTAGTGAATCGTTCATATGAAAGTTTCTAAAAAGTTCAAACAAACGATTCTCTTGAGCGAATCAAATAAATGATTCGCTTAAGCGATACACTTTAGACAGTTGATTCGTTTGGATGATTCTACCAGTTCAAATAAACGATTTGCTTGAGAACCTGCAATGAGTTTATGCAATCGGTTATATAAAAAAATGCGTTTCATATGTAACATCAAAACTAACTGTTTGCCAAATATATGATTTAATAGCACTGAATTAACCAGAATAATACGACTTTATTTGCAACAAATGCACATTTCACTTTGTATATTGGAAACATCCAGTGACAAACACCGTGAGCATGTGACGTACAATCGATCGCTCAGTCATTCAAAGTAAACTCCATCTGACTGTGCTCACTTAGGTTTTATTTTGGGGGTCTACTAGAACAGATTTACATGCTCTTAATGATAAAAAACACATGATTATACTCATACAGCTGCAGCTCTGTCTGAAACGCTCCCGTCTCTTTAAAGCCCCCCTTTCAGAACAGCCCGGTCTGCTCTGATTGGTCAACAGCTTTGAGTACAACAAAAACAAACAAACAAAAAAAATTTATTCTGGAGGAAATAGTTTTCCTAAAAATGTGTCCTCATATGTTGACAGCGAGACTATGTACTGAAATTTAAAGTTATAAAAGTCTGATTATTTAATCAAATAGTTTATGATGTGTGCATGAGTGTTGATTATTCATGTTACAGACATCATAAATGATCATAATTCAGATTGAAAGTAATGTCCAGCATCATCCAATCACTGTCAATCATGTTCAAATAAAATGATCCATTATAAATGGTGAATAATAACAAAGATAATAAAATATAATTGTATATTAAAATGAAGATAAATGACCCACAGATGTGTTAAAGTTGTTTAAAATAACAAACATGTTTTTTGTACTTTTGAGGAAATATGGTGCCAGTGTACACGTATGTGGACATCATGTTTATCAGCGCTGACGAGTGATAAATGAACCGATTTATTAAAGCGGCATATCAAATGAAACTAGAGACTCTCCTCTTTACAAACAAACAGGTTTCAATGACAAAACGTAAAGAGATTTCTTACCAGAGACACTTTTGTTGAAGCTGTGTCTGTAGGAGCGCTTCACAGAAATCATGTTGTGTCACGTGACTCGTGCGCCAGAAGTTTAACCCTTAAATGACAGTGTAGGGTCTTGTGAACAGTATTCAGTCAGTTTTTATACATTAAAATGATGTTGTGTACAGCGACGCCCAAATATAATGTCCACGCATGTGAACACGTGGTCAAACAAGGTTAAATCATTCTTTATCAGGTCTCAGTTGGTGTTAAAATCTTTTATTTGTGTGTGTTTTGTTTGCAGCCGGTCTACATGTTCTTTCCGTTACTCACTGGGGCTGCTAAACCTCACGCACATAAGCACAACTGTTGTGTCCTGCAGTGATCGGGTAAAAATCTACTTTTTCTATTATTTTACTCTCCTTATCATTATTAATATTGCATTAAAGACTTCCATAAGTTCTGAGTTGTCATGAACTGTGTTTGTTTATTGACCAGGGAGATGTTGCCAAAGGCTGGAGAAGATTTCATGACAAACGCCCCTGTGAGAAACGGCTGAATGGACAAATGAACACACACATACACTCACACACACAACACACACACAACACATACACACTCACACACACAACACACACACACACACACACATACACACATTCTCACACGTCTTTGCCTTGTTTCCAAAGAACATGAAAAAAGCTTAAGTGTAAATCCGCCTCTCTACATCACAACTTCCATGTGCGATGTGCTGAAGTGCAACACTGTTGCTGTATATCTGGAAGATTAGGGCCACGTGTACATTGGACTATAGAGCTGTGTTATAGAGTTTAGTGCTGTTTTATACACTTCTTCTTTTGCTTTGTTTTTATTTGATTTATTGCTGACTTGTGTCGTTACACTCTGCCATGCCTCGTGCCACCTCTCGTTTTATAAACTGCACTTTTAAAGACATCATTCATACCAAACTGATGCTGCCATGTGGATACAGAAGTGTTCTTGGGTGTTTAATTCAGCTGAAATGTTTGAATAGTTTTAAACAAATGCCATTTCAGCCAGTATGATCTCTATACATATACATTCATACAGTCATTTTAATAGTTTTCCTCCTTTAGGTCGTGCAGGTATATAAGATAGTTTCATATACAAGTCACTTTTAATAACTTATTTCTGTATAATAATGTTTTGCTTCTTTTAAACCGGCTCGGGCATCTGAAAATTGCTGTTTTTCTTTCTTTGTGTTTTTGTGCCAACTGTTGAACACAGTCAAATGTAGAGTTTGAGTTTATCCTTTGTGCGGGCAAACTTTAATGGGAAAAATACTCTAAAATGAATGACCAGGAGGAATATGTTGAATTACAGTGTCATTTTACACAGATTACCTGTTAATATGCAGATTACTGTCGGAGTAACTGTAATCACGAGTACATGTAAAGTGAGATATTACATTTCTGATTCATTCCTTCAGTGCTGTTTAAATGTTTTATTGATTTCATTCATTACACTGTACACAATCCATTCAATTGATCCTGGATTTGTTCTAACTCACCATCAGCAGGAATGATTTTGTGTCGGCTGGACGGGGATTGGGTTGGATAAAAGATCAGGTGATAAAATCAGCAGAGACCCCAACAGCTTTTACACATTTCATCATATAGTGGATGAATATTTTATTATTTATAGTTATATTGTTTTTTAAGTGTATTTATATTGTTAACTTATTGATGAAATTTGATTATAAAATAATGATCATTTGTTATTAGCTGCAGGAAGTCCTGCTTAAAATATGTCAGGAGAAAATCTCATGACAGTCCCAATAAATGTGTAATAATAATAATAATAATAATAATAATGTGTGATAATAATAATAATAAATGTGTGATAATAATAATAATAAAATAAGATAATGTTCATTAAACGTGTACAAACGGAGGAGAAACATCTCCTATTTAAGCTTGTTTAAATGCAGAAATATAAATGTAACCAAATCAATGATGTCCGAATATAATAGAATTAAATAGACTTAATTACACATTCATAAAACCCCTTTTATACATCTGCGGATATATTCCGCTTTTAAAGGAGAAATGATTTCAAATCTTTCGATGAAATAAGAGTGTTTATATGCTATATTTACTGTATATTAACTTTAAAATAATTCTAGTAATTATTATGCATTATTAGCATCATTAGTGTGTTGTAATTGTTCATAATAATGCGCAGATTAAACATTCAAACTCTCGCGCGCCTAAAAGCGCATTCCAAATAAACTTACAAATAATTCAATACAATTAGAAATATTTCGTTTTAAACAGGAATAAATCAACACAGGAATCATGAAAGGACCCAGACATATTTCAAACATGGGCTTGTTAAATAATTTATTTTTAATACAAAGTTGTTGTTTTTTCTTCCTTCAGCGCGGAAGCGATAATATTGAATTTAAAGTACTTTATTCTTCGGCCGACATTTCTATTGTTCGTGTTGCTGAAACATAAAGTCCTTCAGTGACGCACAAGCGGCCAAAAGAGACATTAAAGCAATTCTATTCACATCATTTACAACACCGACTTTATACACCCGCGCGACTGTTTCCCGAACTGTTAGACGTCCTTCTGCGACTGACCCAAAACTCATCTTCAGTTGACCTGTGATGATGATGATGAGGAGGAGGAGGAGGAGGGGGGAGTTGGAACGTCTCCGTGATGCTTTAATAACATAATTTACTCAATAAAAAATATATATACATCTCACATACACTGTACAGTTGCGTCTGTCCGTGTGAACAGTGTGTTTACCCTGCTTAATTCTGCCCCATTTCTCCAGAAGAGCCCGAGGCTGATGATGATGATGAAGATGATGAAGAGTCTCGGTATCATCACAAAGTGTCCGAGCTGTTGCTACAGGGGCTGATGAGGGACAGGTTACTCGCCTTGTGCTTTTTTAACAGTCTCGAGATTTTCTCGTCGTCGGAGTTCGGGTCCAGAGGTTTGTTGTATTCATCATCATCATCATCCTCGTTTTCCGAGCTCTCCTTCATCTTCTCCGTCTCAGAATCGTGTTTCTTTTTGGCTGTGGCCATTTCAGCCGCGTGTCTCTTCCGCCATTTGGTTCTTCTGTTCTGAAACCACACCTGAAGAGAGGGGGACATGCTTAAATATCCTCTTCTTCAATGCACTTTAATAACTGAGATGTAATCGAGAAGCGGTCAACACCCAACAACAATATTTTAGCCTATTTTTAAGATGTATCCATATATCCAAATTTCCATCTAATTGAATTGAATATTCTTGAAGAAAATGTCATTAATAAAACTTGCATTTTGTAAGATTTGTACATTTTATTTAGTTAAATATTCGGCAATTCAATTAGATGGACATTTGTTATTCAATTGAAATGGAAACATCTTAAAAATAGAGTAAAATATAGTTTTGAGTGAAATATGAAATAACTACATGTCGACTGGACAGTTGTTTAATGTGCAATGCCATTAGCTAAATTAATACAGCAGGCAAAATAAATAAATAAATGCCGCATTTATATTTTTATTCCAAAGTAACAAAATAATAAAAATGTTTCAGTACATTTGAATATTTTCGTATTTCAATTTCGAAATGGATTTGAATTTAGAAATCTTTAAAAAAAAATTATAATAAATCAATAGATATTTAAAATTGTATTAATTTCGTTAAAGATCACATTAAATTAAATTGGATGGATATTTTGTTACTGCGTCAATCTTTAAAAATAGGCTGAAATATTGATGTCTCACATTTACGGTTTCCATTATTAAAAAGGTCCTAAATTACTTGGATGAATAACAGAAGTGTTATTTACCTTCACTTGACTTTCAGTCATGCCCAGGGAATATGCCAGCCGAGCCCTCTCCGGACCCGCCAGATATTTGGTCTGTTCGAAGGTTTTTTCCAGGGCGAAAATCTGCTGTCCTGAAAAAGTTGGTCTGGAATGTTTCTTCTTGCCATCTTTGTCCAGCATCATGTTTGTTTGAGCTGAAGAAAATAAAAGACGGTCAGCCAAATAAACTCCTACAACACAAAAAGACACATTGCATCTGTATTTTTTTCGACTGTTGGCACATGCCACATAATCCGACAAACAGCGTAATAACGTGTAATTGAGCAAACAACACTGGCAGACAAAACTTGTTCACTTTCCCAAAGTTGCAGAGCCTTTTTTGAATAAGCATCAGATTCAACATGCTGAATAAGCTGCTTCTAGACATCATTTAGAGCAGGAAAACTCACCGGGACAGGGCACACGCGGGTCTCTCCACGGCGAACCCTGCATCACTCCCGGCCAAAAAATGGGAGCCCTCCCGGGTAACTCCGTCAAGGGTTTGGGATATCGGGACACGGGGTTAAAGTACATCCCGGCCGATGTGGCCAACCCGTTGATCCTGGGAAAGCCCGTGAGAAACTGTCCAGCTGCGGTGATGGGTCTCCCCAATATATCGCTTATTCCATGCGGCGTCCCCAACGGGATCTGAGAGTTCAGATTGGTCAGAGAAGGAGCCTTGAACCCCGCGGGGTTCTGCAGGGTGTACGGGAATAAAGAGGTCTTCATCTCGGCCATGTTGTGCAGGGCAGCCAGTGGAGTACTGCCCAGGACGAAAGCACTCTGCCTGTTAGGATCCATCTGCCCGACAGCTAACATTGGTGCGCATGAAGCACAGGATAAACCGTGATGAAAGAAATAACAAAATATGCATGCAAAGAAGAGTGCACCTTACGCAAAGTTTACTGCCCACAACTTGCCCACTTATCCAAGGGAACGAAATCAGACCAATCTTGAAACTTGAAAAGTTTTATAAGTGCAAAAGTGTCCGGGATATTCACAAGCGTCCTGAATCCAGCCGGCGGCCGTCGGGAGATCTCACGCCCGCTGTGAGTGCTTCGATAGCCCGCATGTGACTCGCCGTTGCGCGGTGAATGTCTGTCGCTGTGATGTGCGCGCAGCGGGACGAGCTGATAAACGCGCCGCCACCTGCGAACGCGTATCATCCATTGGAGGACGCTCTCTGATTGGAGGATGCGTAGCGTCACATTTGCATGAGCGTCTCTGGGACAAAAGCCGCACTCCATCAAGCGCTTTAATGACGCGTCGCGCTGTAGAAATCATTGTTTCAAGATTTGACAAAATAGACACGTTTATTTTATGAGCTATTACCGCTGACAGAGTAAGTACATTAACCTCCACAACTGTGCTGTATGACCATTTCATTGTCATTAATGACGGTGACGCGGGGAACTCCGCGCGATATTTGAGCGTCCTTTTATTCTCCCGTTTCATTTAGATCAACTGGGATGTTTTATAGCTTATTACATAAGACAAAATACGGGAATTATTTGTTGGCTTCTTCTATTCAATTATACGGGTTTAGAAATTCAATTTCGCTTAGAACAACTTACAGCTTGTACAGTAAGAGCGCGAAAACACGATTTATCGCGATTTTATGCGGCAAAACACGCCAGATATCTGTAGGCTACGCGTCGTCATTTGTGTACCTCCTGCGGATTATTATAACGTATATAACTTCATTAAAAGTGTTAATAAGTATGCATTCATATTACAGTGAAACCAATAATCAGTTTCCATTAATAACACGTGTTATTATCATCATTACAGGTCGCCAGACCTGTAATATTTAATCTCTTGCGCTGTTATTAAAATAAAGCGAATAGCGTGACGCAACTGCAGAGTAAAATGCACAGATGTGTATGTCATTGCTTTTGGTAAGTCTATTTTTATTAGGCTACGATCTGAAATGTTTAATCTTTAATATGCAGATGATGTCTCAACAGTATTTTATCTAATACTCTCCGGTTCACCGATGCGGGTTGTATGTAACACACTGTTGAGGACACACGCGTTACTTTACACACATCCCGCCTTTGTTTATAACCACCTTTATATGTCTAACATGCAACGAATCACACTTTACATGAGTGTTTTTGTGGTATTTGTATTAATAAGTGCTTGTAATATTAATAAGACCGCTATTGTAATATATTTAGGATGCATGACCTCAGTGTTCAGGCGTTATGTCTGTTGTTTGTTATTTTCTATATGTTGTGCGCGCGCACAGATCATCTATTTAAGTGCTTCATGTTTTATGGAGCTGTGAGAATGGACGAGTGAATTATGACCATGCTGGAATTTAAATGGGTTCAACATTATTTAGACCTTCATCAAAACGACAAGAACGCAGATATGTGCGCGCGCACATGGAAATAATAACTTTACAGCTTTTCCCATTATAATAATAATCATGTATTTATCATTTATACTCGAACAACCCAAAATATGAACGACTGATCATTACACTGCTCCCGTTTTAGTTTATACATTCAGTTATTGACATTTTATTTGATCATATTGCCCAAACCTAATACTGCGCAATATGTTAATAAACAAATCTTCCTTTTAATTGGTATATTTTATTTGACTGTGCATCTGTATTTCACGTGCACTTTATCATTCTCATCTGGACTGTAATATGAATCATAATAACTGCTCAATAAAGTCATTCAACCTGACAGAGAAACTGCAACAACAAACTCAATTATTATTATTATTATTATTATTATTATTACTATTATTATTATTATTATTATTATTATGAATATTGCTGTTGTTGTTATCACTATTATTATTATCGTTGTTATTGTTATTATTATTATTATTATGGGTATTCTAATTATTGTTATTATTGTTATTGTTGTTATTATAATTAGAATTATTATATATTGTTATTATTGTTATTATTTTATTATTGTTGTTGTTATTATAATCATCATTATTATTATTTTGTAATGCCTAATTTGCATAAATGTTCTCATGACTCTTTAAATCAGGTTGTTTTACGCAATCCTGCAAGTAAATAAATGAATAAATAAAAGTCTTTATATTCATCAGATGAATGTATAGATACTGTACATTAGTATGTGATGAATGCACATAAGCGCGCGCTTGTGTAACTCATATTTTAATTTCAGATAAAGTTGCAAGATTAATAATAAACTCTGTTTCTCGTGTGTTTTTCTCGCGGAACATGTAATAAAACACCAGTGTGTGTCTGATTAATCAAAAATGGGTTTTATTCGTTGAAAACGTTTTTACATTTATTGGAAGAACTTATTATTGATTTTCTTATTTTATCCACATAGTTTTATAAGAAGTCTATATCTTATATTAGCTACAACGAACAGTTTTGACCTAATATACGCTAATAATAATAATAATTATAATAATAATAATAATAATAATAATCAGGGTTGCAGTTTTTATCGGTGCTTTATTAATAAACACATCTGACTTTTAAAAGATCCCCTTCATGCAATCTCAGGCCTGCTATGAACTACAGAAATGTTTAAATTTTGACGAGTTTATTTAAATAATAAAAAAGTAAATTATTATTTAATTCTAATGGTTTATTGCGAGACTTCTCCAGTTATTTAAAGGAATACAGAGACATGTTCAGACCATCCTGTGTTAATAGTTCTTGTGACAGACATACTGATATACTAAAGTCAGAAATTAACATGTTGTCTTGAGATTATTTCATTAAATACAGTAAAGTGCTTAAATATCATATTGCCATGAAGACAACACTCATAATAAATGCCACGGAGTATCATGACTTACAATTTTAAACTATAGAAAAGTTCATTGTATAAAATTGCTTATTTATAACTTTGATAAAACTGAGTAAAATAATCAAATCATTAAAATTTTGTGTTACTATTGTCATTTCCACCACAACGAACAATTTTGCCCTTAATTAAGTTTTCTTAATTAAAGTTAGTGTCAGTGTCATATAATTTCCACTATATAATCTAATCAAACCGGTACATACTTTTAGATGTCATAAATGTTTCTGACGTTTCCGAATAAATAAATAAATGAACTAGAGAAAGTGAAAAGCTGCAGATAAACTCTTGCAATGACTGAGACAATACCGCCCCCGTGTGGCTGAGATCTGTACTGCATTTATAAATACTTCAGTCTCAGCACTGTACTTTCGTGAATATCTAATTCGAGATACATACATCATTTCTGAGAGACACCTTAGTGTTTGTCAATGATAAATAAACACTCTTAAAGGCACAGTTCACCCCAAATGGACAATTCTGATATTTACTGATCCTCATGTTGTTCTAAACCTGTAGGAGAAAAGAGGTGTGCTGTAATGGATCAGTCACGACACACACCTGTTAACTAGATAAAGCTCTGTTGAGTGTGCACTGATGATATGGGACCTGCACTCACACATGTGCTAACATTGTATTATGCTCATCGTCTCATGAGCGTTCATGTTCTTGGATATGTTACCATGGTAATACCATGGGATATGGGGATGTCTGTACCACGAAGGTATGAATCATATGAACATATGAATCAAAGTTTCAGGACATTTCAAATGATTTAATGGCATTTAATGTTAACCATTAATGATATAATAAACTTTGTTAAAGATGTTTAATGAAAGTGAGGATAAAGTTTTACCACATTCTCTACTCTCTTCTCTTTCTGTGACGTTTTGGGCACTTAACAACTGTTAAGAGCATCTAGAATCGGCAAGTGTGATGCTATTTAACTCGACACATGTATAATTCATGCACGCCCCAGAGCTGCAGGGTGGCATGAGTGCTTTACAGTGTTTCTCTCTTATGTGACCAAAATATTCCCACGATAGTGCGAGTAAACACTATACTGAGGATACATGTGATACAGGAACACTTTGCCCATGTCATATTTACCATACGTAACCCTAGTTACAGGGATGTTCCATTAACCTCTTATTTACAACATTTGTTCCAAAGTTGTTGGAACGTTGCTTTGCATGACCCACTCTCGACAGTCATGCCTATACAAGCCTGTTACTCAAAATGCACTTTAGATTTTCAAATCACAAGGCCTAATTAATGCATGGGCAAACCAGGACGAAACCACAGGAGTCTCTCGGGCTGAGGGACAGGGGTGTGTCCAGGATTTTCTTTGCCAGGGGTGGCATCCAATAAGGCGGTGGAATGCTGCGTCTCACCAGACACGGGCGGAACGTTGTTATGGACCATGTGCAACACTGACGAGTTAATCCATTGCACACCGTCTCCAGGAGGCAAACGGGGTTCGAGTTTGTTGGAGAATGGGGTAGCAGAGCTCATTTTTAGGGTGGCAGCTGCCACCCCGTGCTACCCTTCTTGCCCCACCCCTGCTGAGGGGGAAACTATGACATATTCAAATGTCAAATAACAAGTGGTAACAGACACTAAGTTGCAACATTATGTTTTCCCCGATAATAAATATGTTGGTCCAAATTGTAGCCAGGATGGCACAGAAGGATATAAACGACCGTCCCAGCTCCATCTGTGAAGCAGACTCCCTTTTTAACACAGTTATTCCATAAGCACTTGAACATAGTCTCATAATAACAAAATAGAAGAAAAATGATATATATGATGTTCTGGTTGTACTCTATCTCTGTATAGAGTGTGTGTGGAAGTAACGCCCCCTTTTGGAGTAACCACGCCCTCTTTTAGAGAGCATACCCCCATTTGGAGATCTCCTTACTTGGGATGGCAGAAAAAAGAAAAGCCTTACCAGATTCAGAGGCGTTGGAACGATCTGAAAACTGGGGGGACACATTCTCATCAGCCTCTCTTCACAATACGACGGGTTATAAAAAAAACAAAAACAAATGTAGAATATGTTTTATGTTTTTGTTTACTGTCTTGAACGCGGGTCACTTAAACATGGGTTTGTGTGTGTGCGCTATTTTTGTTTTGACCTGTCCCGTAGTATTCGCTGCTAGATTTGTTTGGACCTGTCCCGTAGTATTCGCTGCTAGATTTGTTTTGACTTGTCCCGTAGTATTCGCTGCTAGATTTGTTTTGACTTGTCCCGTAGTATTCGCTGCTAGATTTGTTTTGACTTGTCCCATAGTATTCGCTGCTAGATTTGCTTTGACTTGTCCCGTAGTATTCGCTGCTAGATTTGTTTTGACTTGTCCCGTAGTATTCGCTGCTAGATTTGTTTTGACTTGTCCCGTAGTATTCGCTGCTAGATTTGCTTTGACTTGTCCCGTAGTATTCGCTGCTAGATTTGCTTTGACTTGTCCCGTAGTATTCGCTGCTAGATTTGCTTTGACTTGTCCCGTAGTATTCGCTGCTAGATTTGCTTTGACTTGTCCCGTAGTATTCGCTGCAAGATTTGTTTTGACTTGTCCCGTAGTATTCGCTGCTAGATTTGCTTTGACTTGTCCCGTAGTATTCGCTGCAAGATTTGTTTTGACTTGTCCCGTAGTATTCGCTGCTAAATTTGTTTTGACTTGTCCCGTAGTATTCGCTGCTAGATTTGTTTTGACTTGACCCGTAGTATTCGCTGCTAGATTTGCTTTGACCTGTCCCGTAGTATTCGCTGCTAGATTTGTTTTGACCTGTCCCGTAGTATTCGCTGCTAGATTTGCTTTGACCTGTCCCGTAGTATTCGCTGCTAGATTTGTTTTGACTTGTCCCGTAGTATTCGCTGCTAGATTTGTTTTGACTTGTCCCGTAGTATTCGCTGCTAGATTTGCTTTGACCTGTCCCGTAGTATTCGCTGCTAGATTTGTTTTGACTTGTCCCGTAGTATTCGCTGCTAGATTTGCTTTGACTTGTCCCGTAGTATTCGCTGCTAGATTTGTTTTGACTTGTCCCATAGTATTCGCTGCTAGATTTGTTTTGACCTGTCCCGTAGTATTCGCTGCTAGATTTGTTTTGACTTGTCCCATAGTATTCGCTGCTAGATTTGTTTTGACCTGTCCCGTAGTATTCGCTGCTAGATTTGTTTTGACCTGTCCCGTAGTATTCACTGCTAGAGTTGTTTTGACTTGTCCCGTAGTATTCGCTGCTAGATTTGTTTTGACTTGACCAGTAGTATTCGCTGCTAGAATTGTTTTGACCTGTCCCGTAGTATGCCCTCATGTTAAGCCCTCCTCGTGTGAAGACCTACTTGGGTAAAGACCAGCGAGTCTACCTGTGCGAGTCCACCGAGCAAGGACACCGACAAGGCACCACTTACCAAAGCACTTAAGTATTTTTTATTTATCCTCTTTTATTATTCTACTTATAAATACACACTAACATATCTAGCTCACTAATAACACATGCCTTCAAGCACATCCCTGTTATCTGTTGTAGACCGTTCACAAGATACAGATGCAGGACCAAACGCAACCCACACAACCTACGGCCACTTTGCACTTCAACTCCTGCTCCACTCCCGTTCTCAGTGGGACTCTGGAACTGCCAGTCTGCGGTGAACAAAGCTGCCTTCATTCCAGCTTTCGCCACACAGTCCACCCTCAGCATCCTGGCACTGACGGGGACATGGATACGTCCAGAGGATACAGCAACACCTGCTGCTCTCTTTCCAACAACTTCTCCTTCTCTCACACCCCTCGACATACCGGCAGGGGTGGGGGAACAGGTTTGCTCATTCATAATAACTGGACTTTTTCTCCACAGGCTTTACTATGTAACAATACATCCTTTGAATTCCATGCCATTACTACAATGCAACCCACAAAAATACATGTTGTTGTCATCTATCGCCCTCCAGGTCAGCTGACAAGCTTTCTTGAGGAGTTGGATGTCCTGCTGTCCTCTTTGCCAGAGGATGGTAGGCCACTTGTGGTTCTTGGCGATTTCAACATACACCAAGACAAGCCCCAGGCCACTGAACTGAATACTCTTCTGGCCTCATTTGACCTGGAAAGACTACACACCACAGCAACTCACAGATCGGGCAACCAGCTGGACCTCGTTTTTACACGTAACTGTATTACCTCAAATATTCTTGTTACTCCATTACATGTCTCTGATCATTACTTTGTTCAATTCAACATGATTCTCCCATCCATAGTAAAACCAACTCCACCTTTGGTTTCCTTTCGTCGTAACCTCTGTTCCCTCTCACCTTTCCACTGATGTCTCTGTCTCTCTTTCCACAATAAATGTATTTTCCACGCTTAATGTAAACACTGCCACAGACACACTTAGCTCTACTTTAACAACCTGTCTAGACAATATCTGTCCTCTCTCCTCTAGACCAGCTCGTACTACTCCACCCAGCCCCTGGCTGTCTGATGTCCTTCATGAACATTGGACTGATCTCAGGGCAGCTGAGAGGAGATGGTGGAAATCTAAAGATCCAGCCGATCTAGGTAAATATCAACTTATGCTTGCAACTTTTTCAGATAACGTTAAAGCTGCAAAAACTTCATATTACCAGACCAAGATCAACACCACAGACACTCGTAGCTTGTTTAGAACATTTAACACACTTCTCTGCCCTCCCCCTCCACCACCTGACACATCACTTACAGCAGATATCTTCGCCACATTTTTTACTAATAAGGTTACAGCCATCAGCAATACATTCACAGCACCACACCCTGTCAAACACCCAACTCCTGTATGCAACTCTTCTCTCTCTATGTTCTCTCCTTTAACTGACACTGAGGTCTCTAAACTCCTCCTCTCCAACCACCCCACCACCTGTTCTCTTGACCCCATTCCATCACACCTTCTCCAGGCCATCTCTCCGTCCATCCTACCTGCACTTACACACATAATTAACACATCTCTTCTTACAAGCACTTTTCCGACTACATTTAAGCAGGCTAGAGTAACCCTGCTGCTGAAAAAACCTGCACTTAACCCCACACAGATAGAAAACTACAGACCAGTCTCTCTCATCACATTCATGGTAAAAACACTTGAAAGGGCAGTTTTCAATCAGATCTCTGCCTATCTCTCACAGAACAAGCTGCTGGATGACAATCAGTCAGGCTTCAAAAGTGGACACTCCACTGAGACTGCCCTGCTGTCTGTCACGGAGTCACTGAGACAGGCGAAAGCTGAATCCAGATCATCCGTTCTGATTCTGCTGGACCTTTCTGCAGCCTTTGACACAGTCAACCATCAGATCCTACTCTCCACCCTCTCTAAACTGGGCATCACCGGAACTGTGCTTGACTGGTTCAACTCCTATCTCTCAGGTAGGTCTTTCAAGGTAGCCTGGAGAGGTGAGGTATCCAAGCCACATCAGTTACTTACTGGGGTACCTCAGGGATCAGTGCTTGGGCCACTTCTCTTCTCCATATACACAACGTCATTAGGACCCATCATCCACTCACATGGTTTCTTTTACCTCTGCTTTGTCTCTCTCCACTGGCTGCCGGTTCATGCACGTATTAAATTCAAGGCCCTGATGCTGCATACAGAACAGTCACTGGGTCTGCTCCAGCATACCTACAAAACATTTATGCAGAGCTACGTTCCCACCAGAAGCGGTCGGCTAAGGAACGTCGCCTTGTCATACCAAAACAAAGAGGCACCAAAACACTTTTCCGGACTTTCAGTTTTATCATCTCACGTTGGTGGAATGACCTCCTCAACTCAATCCGTGAAGCTGACTCACTCTCGATCTTCAACAGCTAAAAACACATCTTTTCCAAGAGTATTTAACCAGTCACTAAAAAGAAAAAAAAAAGAAAAAATTAACAATTCTTGTTGCACTTAAATCGGTTTTGTATATTATTCTGATGATAGTGAAACTTTGTAGTATGGCACTTTTCGTACCACTGTCTCCTTAAGATGATTTGCTTATGTTTTTCCTCTTTTGTAAGTCGCTTTGGATAAAAGCGTCTGCCAAATGAATAAATGTAAATGTAATGTTTTTAAGAATATGTGATATCATTTGAAAGAAAATATATATCTGAACTTTTAGGAAACGTCAGCATTTTTATGATATAACTTTAATAATTAGAACTAATGGGGTCTGGACCACCAGACCTGTTATGACACGTGTGCGCTGTTTTTAACAATGTGATAAGATGGGGGGGTCTGGGTATCTCAGAGAGTATTGACGCTGACTATCACACCTGGAGTCGTGAGTTTGAATCCAGGGCGTGCTGAGTGACTCCAGCCAGGTCTCCTTAGCAACCAAATTGGCCCGGTTGCCAGGGAGGGTAGAGTCACATGGGGTAACCTCCTCGTGGTCACTATAATGTGGTTCTCGCTCTCGGTGTGGCATGTGGCGAGTTGTGTGTGGATACCGCGGAGAATAGCGTGAAGCCTCCACACACGCTACGTCTCCACGGTAACGCGCTCAACAAGTCACGTGATAAGATGCACGGATTGACAGTCTCAGACGCAACTGAGATTCGTCCTCCAGCACCCGGATTGAAGCCACCATGGGGCATTGGGAATTGGGCGTTCCAGCTTGGGGAGAAAACACACACACACACACAAAAAAAAACATTGTTCATTTTGACACAAAGTTCTTGGTAACTTCTGTGAATAAAACTAAATATACATTTAAAGTATGTCATACTTGTTATTTTTAACTTACAGTACATAGTTAATTTAGGAGCAATCGATTACTCTTTATTTATTTATGTGGGTAAGCGTACTTGACTACAAAATTACTCCCATTCCCATCTGTAATTATAAATGAAATATAACCAAATTATTTGGAATCGAATCGAGAACTTGTGAATCAAATCATATCAGGAAATCTGTATTGTTACCCAATTTTTATCAATGTATTTTAGTTGGTTCCAGAAATAATATTGCATGCAGTATTTTCATTAATTGAGTGGGTTTTATTAAACAAAAGTAAAATAAATGATGGCATACAATACAAAACATTACTGATTGCTTTCTAATTAAGCATAAAGCCACATTAACAAGATCAGCAAGACTTTATTGTTTAACTAGCATCACCAGATAAAGCGTACAGGACGACCAGCTTTATCAGCACCAAACCAGAGCTAACCAGCACAGACCTAGACCAGCATAATCCCACCTAGACCAGCATAATCCCACCTAGACCAGCATAATCCCATTTAGACCATCATAATCCGACCTAGACCAGCATAAACCCACCTAGACCAGCATAATCCGACCTAGACCAGCATAAACCCACCTAGATCAGCATAATCCCACCTAGACCAGCATAAACCCACCTAGACCAGCATAATCCGACCTAGACCAGCATAAACCCACCTAGATCAGCATAATCCCACCTAGACCAGCATAAACTCACCTAGATCAGCATAATCCCACCTAGACCAGCATAAACCCACCTAGATCAGCATAATCCCACCTAGACCAGCATGAACCCACCTAGACCAGCATAATCCGACCTAGACCAGCATAAACCCACCTAGACCAGCATAATCCCACCTAGACCAGCATAATCTGATCTAGACCAGCATAAACCCACCTAGATCAGCATAATCCCACCTAGACCAGCATAAACCCATCATCCGATCAGCATGTACATGAACACAGTGTTATTATACTGCATCTCAATCCTCTACATTAGTGAACACACGGCTCTAGGGGCGTCACCTCTGACATATAGAGTTCTGTGAAGCTCGTCTGCCAAGATAAAGAGAGATCTTTAGACATCAACCAGACATTAATTTACTCTGATCCCCTTGAGATGTGATGGATGCTGCGGCCCTGTTATTGGGTTCTGTTTAGGCATGTTGAATCCCACGTCCCGACCCTGTAGGTAAAACAGCAGCAGGTAGAGAGTAAACAGATGTGACATTCTCAGAGAAATAAACACATCACATCAACTGTCTGTCACAGCTGAAAGAGTGTTATTGTGTATTTATTTTCGTTCACGAAAAAGGTTTCCACACTGGAAAATAAAATCATATCCTGGTGGCTCCAGGGGTCATCCCTGTAATCCCGCAAAAACTTAAGTGCTTTTATAAGATTATAAGATTCACATTTCTGTCTTTAAACCCTCCAAAAATTGGTCCAAATTCACAACCACTGTAAGTGTCTCACTGGAACTGATTTTTGCTTAATTAAAGATATAAAGGGGCTATCTGTGTTTCCCTGTCTGATGCATGTCCGGGAAATAATCCCAATAAAGAAAAACTCAAGAGAAGTCCTTTTTGTCTTTTCCCAAGAGAAGAGAATATTTTTATATCATCAAGTCCAGAATCTTTGCACATCTAACAGATCTGAGAATGAACCTCGAATGAGACGAGAAGACATTGACCCTATAGTTGTGATAATATCTATAACCATCTGCTTTATGCTACATTTATCCTCCAGTGACCCGCGTGTGAGCGCTGTGGGCATGTTTCATTCCCCTTTTTCATTTGTAACTAGTAGCACCAAATAAACATGCAAAAAAAAAATGTGTGTCCTCATATATGGACAGTGTGTCAAACATGTTGATCCAAACATCATCTGCAGCCTGAAACTGAACTTTTGATCAGATTTTAGGAGTGAACACACTTTTTAGTGCATGACTTAACCTCCAGTGTGCTGTCTGTCTGCACTGGTCTCAGAACAGTTATAGGAGAGCTAGAGGATGCACCCTTGCTCCCTATTTAGTGCATGACTTAACCTCCAGTGTGCTGTCTGTCTGCACTGGTCTCAGAACAGTTATAGGAGAGATATAGGACGCTCCCTTGCTCCCTATTTAGTGTATTACTTAACCTCCAGTGTGCTGTCTGATTGCACTGGTCTCAGAACAGTTTGAAATGCTCCTTATTTTCATCCTAACTCCATATAAAGCCTCTGAAAGACACATTTATCAGTTTTAAGTGATAATGTACAGTTAATATAGGATTTCTAATGTAAACCTTGTGCTATTGTCCACATTAGCGTACATTGTGTTTAACAGTGTGGCGTTTCACGATAAAACGCTCAAATGTTTAAAATGGCACATCGGATGAAACTAGAGACACTGTGCATCGAAAATGTAATGCTTTACCCTCCCTAGCAACCGGGCCAATTTGGTTGCTAAGGAGACCTGGCTGGAGTCACTCAGCATGCCCTGGATTCAAACTCATGACTCCAGGTGTGATAGAACTTCATGACTCTACATGACTCAAAGTGATTATTAAACTGCAGAAAGCTGCATTGAATCAGTTAAATAAGAGCGCTAAATGTCATGAGATTGGATCTGGTTGGCTGTGAGTGTGGAGCAGGCCGTATTTCACTCGAGAGCATTTATTGTGCACTTATAAGATTGCCAGTTGATTATGCTTGTATGGCATGTGGAACTGCATGTGGTCACTACTAAAGAAAATAGATGTGGTGCAGACGCAGATGCTCAGAATGAGATGCGGGGCTTTTAGAGCATCCCCTGTAACTGCACTGCAAGTGGAGATGGGTGAAATGCCAGTGGTATATTGCACCCCACTGAATCGTATGTGTTCCCAGCACTCATCAAACACAAAAGGAAGCATCAAGAGCTTAGGATGGACAGGAAATAGAACAGCCCATAAATGGGTCTTGACCAAAGAAAATATAGTCAAAGTGTGCCATTGCCTGCAGCTCCTCCGGTGGTTATTCCCTATCCCTGCACTGACACACATCTACTAGAAGAAATAAAGGAAAATAAAGACTTGTTAACCAGTATATTAAAATAGACATCATTACAGACCCAGAATCTGGAAAAACGGGAGCAGCTGTGCTTGTACATGAATAGCAGGTCTCTATAAGGAAGACCAGACAGTGTACTGGTATATAGAGTTGAGTTGGGTGCAATGCATCTGTCTGTCCAGTGTGTGGAGGAAGAAAGCTTTGAGAAGTCACACAAGACACTTATTTGTCAGCTTCTGGCATCTTCACAAATGGTCACTGAATCATTAAATGGATCTGAACTAATTTTTGTGAACGTAGTGAAAACACTCAAGCCACTTAAATCCCACAATGCACAGAGTAAAAACTAAAATTGGGCACATGCACAATTATCATATTAATTTATTCAGGACCAGCTTGTGCTTAGTCTTTAACTGTCATGTGTGAAACAGAAGCCCCACAAAATAACTTTTATTTTTGCAGCTAATTTTGCAAAATCTTGCAATTATTTTGCAATACTAGAATCTTTAAAATACTGCAAATATTAAAAGTAAATAATACATATATGCATTAATATCATACTTATATATTAATATATACTGCAATATATAAATACTGTAAGTTGAGGGTCTGTGTGAGCCACTGACGGACAGCTGTGTCCCCCCCACTTTTATAATGACTGCTACACCCCTGACTATAATCATCAAATAAACCCCTCAGATTTTTGATGAAATTACACAGAAAATGACTTGATTAAAAGAAATGCATAAAGTTTTACAGACTTGAATTATGTGCATAATTTTCCATTTTAATTTTTCAGGATTCCATGTTAAATATTTATATATTTTAAAATTGATACATATAATTTTAATCAAGTAAAAAATATAATTATTATTTTTTATTTATATATTTTTACATTTAGATTTACATTTATGCATTTGGGAGATGCTTTTATCCAAAGTGACTTACAGTGCACTTATTACAGGAACAATCCCCCCGGAGCAACCAGGAGTTAAGTATCTTACTCAAGGACACAATGGTGGTGACTGTGGGGATCAAACCAGCAACCTCCTGATTACCAGTTCAGTGCTTTAGCCCACTACACCTCCACCACCCCCGGAGCAACCTGGAGTTAAGTGTCTTACTCAAGGACACAATGGTGGTGACTGTGGGGATCAAACCAGCAACCTCCTGATTACCAGTTCAGTGCTTTAGCCCACTACACCTCCACCACCCCCGGAGCAACCTGGAGTTAAGTGCCTTACTCAAGGACACAATGGTGGTGACTGTGGGGATCAAACCAGCAACCTCCTGATTATCAGTTATGTACTTTAGCCCACTACGCCACCACCACTACATACAAAATATCATTTTGCATACTGTAATATGGTATCTAAATTAACAACAAGATGATATCGTACCGTTTTAATTTGTTTGGTAAACCGGTAAACCGCGCAGCCCTTGATAGTCATGCACAGCAGTTCACGAAATGAGATGCTTTGTTGTCACTTGTGGGGAAAACGTTTATAATATTTAAACACTGCTAAAGTTTTGTAGTAGGTACACATTTATTTATTAGTTTTTTTATTTTTTATTCCTTTTTTAAAATTTTTCTCTGCTTTTTCTCCTAATTTGTATTGCCCAATTCCCAATGCGCTGTAACTCTTCGTGGTGGCGTAGTGACTCGCCTCAATCCGGGTGGCGGAGGATGAATCTCAGTTGCCTCTGCGTCTGAGACCGCCAATCCGCGCATCTTATCACGTGACTTGTTGAGTGCGTTACCGTGGAGACGTAGTGTGTGTGGAGGCTTCACGCTATTCTCCGCGGCATCCACGCACAACTCACCACACGCCCCACCGAGAGCGAGAACCACATTATAGTGACCACGAGGAGGTTACCCCATGTGACTCTACCATCCCTAGCAACCGGGCCAATTTGGTTACCCCATGTGACTCTACCCTCCCTAGCAACCGGGCCAATTTGGTTACCCCATGTGACTCTAACCTCCCTAGCAACCGGGCCAATTTGGTTACCCCTTGTGACTCTACCCTCCCTAGCAACCGGGCCAATTTGGTTACCCCATGTGACTCTACCCTCCCTAGCAACCGGGCCAATTTGGTTACCCTATGTGACTCTACCCTCCCTAGCAACCGGGCCAATTTGGTTACCCCATGTGACTCTACCCTCCCTAGCAACCGGGCCAATTTGGTTGCTATGGAGACCTGACTGGAGTCATTCAGCACGCCCTGGATTCAAACTCAGGACTCCAGCGGTGATAGTCAGCGTCAATACTCGATGAGATACACAGATCTGGTACACGTTGATTTTAATAAAGTATAATTAAATATTTTTTGGTCATGAATGAGGTACTTCATCAATGGTTTACTGACTCACTAAAAACACACAAAAGACGTAAAAGTGTGATTTACAAAGAATTTAAAAGACTCCAGTCACAAGTTAATGACATCATCATCTGTTAATTCTCTGCACTAAATATCGAACAAGCTAAACGTGACATTTATTGTAATTATAGGTTTTTGTGGTGTTTAATATAACTTTAATCTATAGAAGTTGCAAAATTATTGATTTTCTAAAATAAACACAAAATTTTAAACAAATTTGTGAATAAATTGAAAATGTACAAAAAAAATTATTTGAATGGTTCTTTAAATTGTTTGTGTTTTTTATAGAAAATAAAGTGTTTTCTGGTTACTACATTTATAAAATAGTTTTTGGTAGTGGGCTATTGAGGACTAGTGCAAAATTTATAATAATGTAATCTAATTCATGAGCCGTCAGTGAGTTCACAACTGGGAGCGCAAAAAACAAACAAAAACAGCAACTAGGAGCTAGGAGAAAACTGTTATTTACCCGTTTTTCCTTCTTTTTCCTGGTGATTATTGATTGGGATTAGAGTAACACCATCTGGGATTTCATTCAGTTGTCACTCTTATAGTCTCTGTGTTTGGGATGTGCGGTAACAGAAAACAAAGAATACGCTTTTTTGGTATTTTGAAATATTTAATATATATGATGTGAGATCAAGCTTTCACACTAAGAACAAATGAGGGACTCATACAAAACTATTACACAAGATGCAAAAATTCAGTGATGCTCAAGAAGGCAATTGACATAAGTATTCACACCCTTAACTCAGTACTCAGTTGAAGCACCTTTGGCAGCGATTACAGTCTCAAGTGTTTTGGGGTATGATGCGACCAGTTTTGCACACCTGGATTTGGGGATTTTCTGCCATTCTTCTCTGCAGATCCTCTCAAGCTCTGTCAGGTTGGATGGGGGACCTTCGGTGGACAGACATTTTCAGATATCTCCAGAGATGTTTGATTGAGTTCAAGTCTGGACTCTGGCTGGGACACTCAAGGACAGTCACAGAGTTGTCCCTAAACCACTCTTGTGTTGTCTTGGTCATTGTCCTGGTGGACGGTGAACCTTCAGTCCAGTCTGAGGTCCTGAGCGCTCTGGAGCAGGTGTTCATTGGATATCTCTGTATTTTGCTGTGTTCGGATTTCCATCACCCCTGACCAGTCCCCAGTCCCTGCTGCTGAAAATCACCCCCACAGTATGATGCTGCCACCACCATGCTTCACCGTTGGGATGGTATTGTGCTGGTGATGAGGGGTGCCTGGTTTCCTCCAGACATGATGCTGCCACCACCATGCTTCAGCTCACGTAATGGGTCATATCTGGTCATGAAAATGAAAGGTAATAAAGTTCACGTCATCAATCATAAATGTCTTTTTCAATGTGACAGCTGAGATGGGACAAAGCTGGACATATAGATCCCTGAAACCCCTACAGAAGCCAAAATAAAACATGACTGTGAGTACAACTGTAAAGACTTATTTCCATTTCAAAGGATGAAGTCTCGTGGAGTCTGATGAGATGGGACACTCAGACAAAGTTCAGCTTTGTTGTGCAGAACTGTAAAACTTATTTTGACCAACGTGAGACAATATTAATGCCTGCTTGTGTCCGCCTATCAAAACATTGAAATCAGATGCGTTTCCATTCGTTTATACGTTTCTCTCGACTGCATGAAGATATTAATTTGCTTTTCTTTAAATATGCAACTGAGCTGTCTAACAAATGCATAAACGTGAGCAGCTGGATATACAGTAAACTAATGCATACAGATGCTAACAGATGGGAACAATCGTGACATTTAAACATTTGAGTGGACTTGTGTGTATTTTTGTCACATTGTTGTAACCGCGTGAGGTTAGCTTTAATGTTAGCGTCCTCTCAGCGTTATCGGCAAACATACTGCTGTTCTCTAATAATGCAGCATCTATTCAACAAATGAATTACTTGATATTAATGATATTATTGATATAACAACGTGTACTGTAGTATACTGTCCGTTTCTGTTACACTCCACGGAGAGTGTCAAACAGCACAAGGCATCAGTGAAGTGGTGTCACCTCTAGAGGACGCTCTCATACTGTATAATGACAGTGAAACCGTCCCAGCAGCTCCAGCACCGGACACAACAGGGAAAAACTATCCGTGTGGATTTTTGCCGATAACCGATAGTTCCTTTCTGTGGCCCCCCTCTAGTGTGGGCCCCTGTTACTCAGGTCCATCATTACCCACGGCCCTTCTCCCGGTTAGAAAAGAAGATATCCTGTATATGTAATTATGTTTATCATTAGATTGTAAACATGTACAGGAGGGCGGGGGTTTTGTCGCTGGTTCAAAAGTTGTTGGTTTGGCGGTGTCCTTTTCTGCATATCATGGCCAGAGCTGTAGCTGTTGGACCCCCTAGCTACATGCCTGATCGTGGTCCCCTTCGTCATATCTCTGTGCCGTTTTGCCCCACCCACCAATTTGGTCCAGTTTTGCGGCCGGTCCACCAGGAAAAGTCCCAGTTCTATCCACGGCCAGTCCACCCCTGTCTGTAGCATTTTCAGCATTGCTGCAAGTTCTAATCAGCATAAATTTTCATCTATATTCGGATTTCCATAATCAGATCCTGTTTTGTGATATATTGTAAGACTGAAGAACCGAGGCATCAACACAACTGACTGATATCAAACAGATTCTTAATCAGCATCATTTAATGATCATTAAAACACAAAAGCACATATTAATAGGAATATTTGTCTGACTGTGGGGTGAAACCCTGTTGCAAAGGAGAAGCCATCGTAGTTTATGGAAAACTGCCCTCTCATATTTCGCTGTCATGGGTCATCGACTTTAATAACAAGTGTTAACGGTCTGAGAAAAAAGCTTGAGCGAAGACTTGTTGGCAGTCTATTTAATCATCCATTTACTGTGATTGAGTATCGGAGTACAACACAAGCCAATTCTGCTGAAATATGAATACATCACTGGAGAAGTACCTGAATGCATTTCACAGGAACCTCTGGCCTTGGATATAATAACTGAAATAACCTCCTGAAACTCTTTGGATGTGCCAGCTATGAGGAAAGTAATAGTACGTGGAGAAACAGCAGCAGACAGATGGTCAGAGTATAGCAAAACCTAAATCTGCGACATGTCAATCAACATGACTACACCAATATTTGCTGTTAATTCTTTGGCTATTCCAGTGAGCATCTTACCCTGCGGAGGGACACAATTATTCGCAAACGTTACCCTCACTTATAGAGACAGCTTGTGATTGTGTCAGGCACAATGTAATTCATGACATGATCAAAAGCAGGCCTT
>JAVLUX010000223.1:2500-12500 GCA_032164185.1 Moxostoma hubbsi
ACGGCTCATGATTGATTTTTTGTGTTTCTTTCAGAACGTTACGAAAGGAGCTCGACACAAGATCGCGCTGAGCGTACAGAAGCTCCGAGAACGCCAGAGCGTCCTGAAATCTCTTGAAAAGGTGAACGAGTAAACGATCACGAATCTCGACTGTCATCATAAAATCATTCATCCGGTTTATGGTCTAATGTACCGTTGATTACAGGATATTCTGGAAGGCGGGAACGTTCGCAATGCTTTACAAGAGCTCCAGCTGATCATCATCACGCCAATCAAAGCTTACGCCTCGCCCACTGCTGCCCAGAAGGAGGCGGAGCCTGTGGATAAAGCAGCCAGTCCTGGCGAAGAGAAGGAAACGGAGGGATTCCAGACCCACAATCCTCCACCGTGTGACGGAGAGTCCTCGTCTGCGCCCATCTGTGATGGAGATATCGCAGGACAGTTCACACGCGTGATGGGGAAAGGTAAAAGAGCGATGCCTGTTTTTGTTTGTTTGGGGTTTTTTGGTTACCCCATGTGAGACTACCGTCCCTAGCAACCGGGCCAATTTGGTTACCCCATGTGACTCTACCCTCCCTAGCGACCGGTTCAATTTGGTTACCTCATGTGACTCTACCCTCCCTAGCAACCGGGCCAATTTGGTTACCCCATGTGAGACTACCGTCCCTAGCAACCGGGCCAATTTGGTTACCCCATGTGAGACTACCGTCCCTAGCAACCGGGCCAATTTGGTTACCCCATGTGACTCTACCCTCCCTAGCAACCGGTCCAATTTGGTTACCTCATGTGACTCTACCCTCCCTAGCAACCGGGCCAATTTGGTTACCCCATGTGAGACTACCGTCCCTAGCAACCGGGCCAATTTGGTTACCCCATGTGACTCTACCCTCCCTAGCAACCGGTCCAATTTGGTTACCTCATGTGACTCTACCCTCCCTAGCAATCGGGCCAATTTGGTTACCCCATGTGAGACTACCGTCCCTAGCAACCGGGCCAATTTGGTTACCCCATGTGACTCTACCCTCCCTAGCAACCGGTCCAATTTGGTTACCTTATGTGACTCTACCCTCCCTAGCAACCGGGCCAATTTGGTTACCCCCTTGTGTCTCTACCCTCCCTAGCAACCGGGCCAATTTGGTTACCCCATGTGACTCTACCCTCCCTAGCAACCGGGCCAATTTGGTTACCTCATGTGACTCTACCCTCCCTAGCAACCGGGCCAATTTGGTTACCTCATGTGACTCTACCCTCCCTAGCAACCTGGCCAATTTGGTTACCCCCTTGTGTCTCTACCCTCCCTAGCAACCGGGCCAATTTGGTTACCCCATGTGACTCTACCCTCCCTAGCAACCGGGCCACTTTGGTTGCTAAGGAGACCTGACTGGAGGCACTCACGACTCCTGGGGTGATAGTCAGCGTCAATACTCGCTGAGATACTCAGGCTACCCAAACTGCCTGCTGTGTGCGAGTGTGTTAAGGTTCTCTGCATTGTTTGTGTGCATGTGTTAATATTTTCTGTGTTTGTCAGTGTGTACGCAGCTGTTGGTGTCCAGACCGGATGAGGAGAATATCAGCTGTTACCTGCAGCTCATAGAGAAATGTCTGACACATGAGGTGACGCATTTACGCTGGATTTCATGTTCTCGTTCGTGGCGTAACTTCTCTTTAATGCTCGGGGCTGTTTGTGTCACTCTGCCTATCAGGCTTTCACAGAGACGCAGAAAAAGAGGCTGTTGTCATGGAAACAGCAGGTGCTGAAGTTGCTCCGCCTCTTCCCACGGAAAACCATGATTGACAGCGGAGTGTACCGGAGGGGGTGTGTGTCTGCATCAATCAGTCTGCTCGTGTATCAAAATGAACTACATTATTTCTCTTAAAATATAGTTTTTTCAAACATATGTCACATTACAGAATTGCAGTTTATTGTGTCTGAGATGTGTTAAAAGAAACAATTCCCGTGCGTTTGCACAGGTGGCCGGCGTACGGCTCGAACTCTCTGCCCACAGCTGGATCTGTGAGCGCAGGTTTGGGTCGCCGGGGTCAGAGGTCGTTCCAAATGCCCCCGCGAGGAGCTCCTACCCCCGTCCGCTTGGGGCTGATGACTGCTGCTGGTCTGACCGGAGCGTCACCGCGACACACGCTCACAAACCCCGCGTCCGTCACTGCACAGGGCCGACAGGTTACAATAACTCACAATACTGCGATATCCTCATAATAATCACATATATGTATGGACATTGTGTATATAATGCTTAATGAGAAGTACACTAAATTGCAATTATATGAACACTCATTTACTGCCATGCCAGTGTAGTTGGATAGTATGGAATTGGTGAGGAGTTTGCCCATTAAAGAGCTTCCTGTGGATAATCAGCCAAAGTGGACATAGTTACTGACTGATGCTCATGATCTCTAAATGGTCAAATATCATCTGATTAATTGATCTGGTCTGTCACTGGCGTCAACGTCATGGATGAGAGGAAGACGAGGAAAAGTTCAATCAGATCGGTCGATTATAGATGTGTGTGTGTGTGTGTTTCAGAACCTGTGGTTTGGGAATACCGGAGGCAGTAACAGCATGCCGAGTCAGAGCAGAAGTTCTGTTCAGAGGACTCACTCACTTCCTGTGCACACATCTCCACAAACCATGCTCCTGTTCCAACAACAAGGTACGTGTGCTGCTTCGCCGTCTGCTGTTTGCTGGCCATCATGGATCCTCATAAGTGACTGATTAGAAATTAGAAATGGCCTTCATGGGCAGCAAGTCTCTTAATGCCCACCACACCGATAGCACTTTTGACTGGCACTTAGTGCATCCACATATATATATATATGGCTCAAAAGGGGCTCCTCTGCTGCAAAAATAGAATTGTGTAGGAAACACTGCCGTGTTTTCTAGATAGGAACACACTAAGAAATGCGTTCTGATGTTTAGAACGGCAGTAGATGCTCATATTGTTAAAACTCTCCATTTTCATTCATATTTAGTGTTGAGATAGTTTTACTGATGTCTGCATTCTTGTTTTTGTTCCCAGAATGCCAAGTTCCAGGAACCGATCTGGAGATTAATCCCACGCTGGAGTCACTGTGCCTCAGCATGACAGAGCATGCCTTAGGGGGTACGACCAATCACAGCACAGCTTCACACTGCAACGCCCAATCACAGTCCAGCTTTGCCTCCCCAGCAACCAATCACAGAAGAACTTAACCCCCCAGCAACCAATCACAGCACAGCTTCACACTGCAATGCCCAATCTCAGTCCAGCTTCGCCTCCCCAGCAACCAATAACAGAAGAACTTAACCCCCCAGCAACCAATCACAGCACAGCTTCACACTGCAATGCCCAATCATAGTCCAGCTTCATCCCCAGTAGCCAATCACGGCACAACTTAACCCCCCCCCAGCAGCCAGTCATGGCGCAGCCTTACAGTGCAACACCCAATCGCAGTGAGGCTTCACCCCCCAGCAACCAATCACGGCGCAGCTTCACAGTGCAACACCCAGTCACAATGCAGCTTCTCCCAGCAACCAATCACAGCACAACATTACCAGCCAGCAACCAATCACAGCACAACTGAACTCAGCAGCAACCAATCATGAAACAACTTAACCCCCCAGCAACCAATCATGAAACAACTTAACCCCCCCAGCAACCAATCATGAAACAACTTAACCCCCCAGCAACCAATCATGAAACAACTTAACCCCCCAGCAACCAATCATGAAACAACTTAACCCCCCAGCAACCAATCATGAAACAACTTAACCCCCCCAGCAACCAATCATGAAACAACTTAACCCCCCAGCTACCAATCATGAAACAACTTAACCCCCCAGCAACCAATCATGAAACAACTTAACCCCCCAGCAACCAATCATGAAACAACTTAACCCCCCCAGCAACCAATCATGAAACAACTTAACCCCCCTGCAACCAATCATGAAACAACTTAACCCCCCAGCAACCAATCATGAAACAACTTAACCCCCCTGCAACCAATCATGAAACAACTTAACCCCCCAGCAACCAATCATGAAACAACTTAACCCCCCAGCAACCAATCATGAAACAACTTAACCCCCCAGCAACCAATCATGAAACAACTTAACCCCCCAGCAACCAATCATGAAACAACTTCACACTGCAACACCAATCACAGTGCTGCATCACCCCTCAGCAACCAATCACGGCACAACTTAAACTCCCTGCAACCAATCACAGTACAGCTTCAAAGTGCAACAACCAATCACATTGCAGCTTCACCTCCCAACAACCAATCACGGCACAACTTAACCCCCCAGCAACCAATCACAGCACAGCTTCACACTGCAACACCCAATCAAAGTGCTGCACCACCCCTCAGCAACCAATCACAGCACATCTTAACCCACCAGAAACCAATCACAGCACAGCTTCACACTGCAACACCCAATCACAGCACAGCTTCACACTGCAACACCCAATCACAGCACAGCTTCATAACATGACCAATAGCACAACTTAACTGCCTAGCAACCAATCACAGCAAACTTAGCTCCCCAAAAATCAATCACAGCACATCTTCACAGTGCAACACCCAATCACAATGCAGCTTCTCCCCCCAGCAACCAATCACAGAACAGTTTCATATGATGACCAATCATTTGTAATTTTACACTGTTACAGCTCAGAATCACTAATGACAGTTTGTCTATTTAACATCTATATTTCTCTCTGTTTGCAGATGGAATGGACAGAACATCAACAATATGAAAACAAACACTTCATCACTTCAGCCGGTGCTCCAGTAGCCCAGCACACACACACACACACACACACACAACGAGTCACTACAAATCACACAAAACTAACTGTGTATATGTTCTCTAATATTTTTCTATTTTATTGTACTCCGCTAAGTTTACTATAAATGGAATACAGAAAACTATTATATTACGTAAGGGAGAGCAGGATGAGTGGAAGACGGAAGCAAACGTTGAGTTTTTCTCCAGCCGATCTGAGCTCACATGCCACTAGACGTGTAACGGCTGATTGGCACGAGTGCTGACCTGTTTCAAAGGGCTTTCGGCCAATGAGAGACGATCTGTCGAGCCACGATCATCCCATCGCTAGCTGTCTGTCGTACTCGTGTGATGGAGAACGTTAACGTCGGCTTCCTGTGTCCATCTGCTGTCTGTCTGCATGAACTCTCACCTCCCACGACGGACTTCCTGTGGCTGTTCTCACGTGAATAAACGTCAGACACGAGTCCCTTGCACCTGTATGTTTATTGATGATAGCATCGTTACGTTCTTATTTCTGTTGAGGTACAAGAGGTTTCTTAGCACTTATACGTAACATGTTTACCGGGGCGTCGCTACAGCGCCCTCTGTGGTCATTTCCTGTCTCGCAGGTTTGTATGGTTTTGTAAATATGCTGGAAGAGGAATATGAGCAAAGAGTCTTTATCCAGATGATTTTTATACATGGCCGTTATGCAGAGGGGGATTGTGGGAACTGTTGTCCCGCGGGATCGAGCTGCGCTCATCCGTTGGCGATGTTCCTTCGACCCTTCAATTCTCCGTGACTGACCGGGACGTCCAGCAATGATCGACTCCGCCTGACTGATGCACAAACCCACCAATCAGATTCCATTTCATCGTCATGTCTGTTTCCTCCCTGTCACGAGACGCCGCTTCAGAGATTTGACCAATCACAACGGTGCTTATAAATGGCACATGTGTGTTCATTCATTTGGGGGTTTATTTCTGATGGGATGGTACAGTCTGAGAATCCTGTTCTGCCTTCGGAGCATCAGAGAGTGTGTGTGTGTGTGAGTGTGTGAGTGTGTGTGAGTGTGTGTGTGTGTGTGTGTGTGTGTGTGTGTGTGTGTGAGTGTGTGTGTGTGTGAGTGTGTGTGTGTGTGTGTGAGTGACTGTGTGTGTGAGTGACTGTGTGTGTGAGTGACTGTGTGTGTGAGAGTGTGTGTGTGTGAGTGTGTGTGTGTGTGTGTGTGAGTGTGTGAGTGACTGTGTGTGTGAGTGACTGTGTGTGTGAGTGACTGTGTGTGTGAGAGTGTGTGTGTGTGTTGTGAGTGAGTGTGTGTGTGTCGTGAGTGAGTGTGTGTGTGAGTGACTGTGTGTGTGTGTGTGTGAGTGTGTGAGTGTGTGTGAGTGTGTGAGTGACTGTGTGTGTGTGAGTGACTGTGTGTGTGAGTGACTGTGTGTGAGAGTGTGTGTGTGAGAGTGTGTGTGTGAGAGTGTGTGTGTGTGAGTGTGTGTGAGTGACTGTGTGTGTGAGTGACTGTGTGTGTGAGTGACTGTGTGTGTGTGTGTGAGTGTGTGAGTGACTGTGTGTGTGAGTGACTGTGTGTGAGAGTGTGTGTGTGAGGTGTGTGTGTGTGTGTTGTGAGTGAGTGTGTGAGGTGTGTGTGTGTGTGTGTGTGAGTGACTGTGTGTGTGAGTGACTGTGTGTGTGAGTGACTGTGTGTGTGTGTGTGAGTGTGAGTGTGTGAGTGACTGTGTGTGTGAGTGACTGTGTGTGTGAGTGACTGTGTGTGTGAGTGACTGTGTGAGTGTGTGTGTGTGTGAGTGTGTGAGTGACTGTGTGTGTGAGTGACTGTGTGTGTGAGTGACTGTGTGAGTGTGTGTGTGTGTGTGTGAGTGACTGTGTGTGTGAGTGACTGTGTGTGTGAGAGTGTGTGTGTGTGTGTTGTGAGTGACTGTGTGTGTGAGTGACTGTGTGTGTGAGTGACTGTGTGAGTGTGTGTGTGTGTGTGTGTGAGTGACTGTGTGTGTGAGTGACTGTGTGTGTGAGAGTGTGTGTGTGTGTGTTGTGAGTGACTGTGTGTGTGAGTGACTGTGTGTGTGAGTGACTGTGTGTGTGTGTGTGAGTGTGTGAGTGACTGTGTGTGTGAGTGACTGTGTGTGTGAGAGTGTGTGTGTGAGGTGTGTGTGTGTGTGTTGTGAGTGAGTGTGTGAGGTGTGTGTGTGAGTGACTGTGTGTGTGAGTGACTGTGTGTGTGTGTGTGAGTGTGTGAGTGACTGTGTGTGTGAGTGACTGTGTGTGTGTGAGGTGTGTGTGTGTTGTGAGTGAGTGTGTGAGGTGTGTGTGTGTGTGTTGTGAGTGAGTGTGTGTGTGTGTGTGTGTCGTGAGTGAGTGTGTGTGTGAGTGACTGTGTGTGTGTGTGTGTGAGGTGTGTGTGTGTGTTGTGAGTGAGTGTGTGTGTGTGTGTGTTGTGAGTGAGTGTGTGTGTGACTGTGTGTGAGTGTGTGTGTGTGTGTGTGTGTGTGTGTGAGAGTGACTGTGTGTGTGTGAGTGTGACTGTGTGTGTGTGTTGTGTTGTGGTGTTTGTGTGTGTGTGTTTGTGTGTGTGTTGTGTGTGTTACTCTGGTCGAAGGGTCTCGGGTTTCTCAGAGCTGCGCTACATTTAGTAAAAGGTGTTTGTGTTTCTTCATTTGTGTAACAGTTCTGTGTGTGTTTCTGTATGTGTGAATCTCACAACACGCGTCAAGAACATGCTCATATTTCACCCCATAATCCATAGACAAATATTAACTCTATCTGGCTTAAAGAAAAGCACATTTTTAGGCCCATTAACCCCCAAATAACGTTACTGTAATGTTAAAAACAAGATAATTTAATAGAGTTGTTCTGTCAGACCGTCGATGTCTTCACCCGTTCCACTCAGGATTCATCACACTATGCAAAAACTCTGTAATCGAAGCTGCATCGGCATATTCAGTGTGACATTACTCTCAGATCTGATCGTTGCTCGTGCATTAAGAGTTTCTTCACTCCGCTAATGAATCTTCCGAACATTCAAATGAAACGTAAATGTGCTCCAGATCTATTTGATCTAAAACACGCTCAGACCCGAGCACAGACGCTCGCACTTCCTGTTCAAGACCGAAATTCAGATCAATTACGAAGACGTTTCTGAATGAGTCAGGACTCTGGAACAGCAGCCTGGTGCTGCTTCACACTCCAGCGGCGTGTCTGAACTGAGCGTTTACATTAGCGTGAGGTCACGACGGGGTCAGGAACCCCTGGAGGAACCTGGCGTCACGCTCAGAACCTCCTTCCTCTGTTTCCATGCGGGCAAAACGAGTTGAGAAGCTTTAAACGAGGGGTGGTCATTCCAAAGATGTGGTGTTGCAGCAGACGCATGTCCTCTGTATCTGTCTGTCTGTCTGTCTGTCTGTCTGTCTGTCTGTCTCTCATGCAGTGAGACCTCTGACTGTGAATCTCTGTACAGGCCGTCTCCAGGGCGACTGCTTCATATCGGGCACAGATGAAAGGCGCTTGGCATGAGATGTTATTATTATTATTATTATTATTATTATTATTATTATTATTATTATATTCTTATTACTGACATCTTGAGTGATGGGACTTGTGTGTGTTGCTCTGTTTGGTTCTTCTAATATCTTTGTCTTGCTTACCTGAATGGACGTCAGAATGGTAATAAATGGTTCATGTTTTGCTATTACTGACGACTGGCGACTCTTTCGGTGAATATTCACGTATTTTACATTTGTCCATTTATTTTGTCTCTTTAAATCGTGCTACTAGATCAACACTACACTCAAGAAGTCACCCTCATTAAACTAAAGGCGGGACTCGACCCTCCCTAGCAACCGGCCCAATTTGGTTACCCCATGTGACTCTACCCTCCCTAGCAACCGGCCCAATTTGGTTACCCCATGTGACTCGACCCTCCCTAGCAACCGGCCCAATTTGGTTACCCCATGTGACTCGACCCTCCCTAGCAACCGGCCCAATTTGGTTACCCCATGTGACTCGACCCTCCCTAGCAACCGGCCCAATTTGGTTACCCCATGTGACTCGACCCTCCATAGCAACAGGCCCAATTTGGTTACCCCATGTGACTCGACCCTCCCTAGCAACCGGCCCAATTTGGTTACCCCATGTGACTCGACCTTCCCTAGCAACCGGCCCAATTTGGTTACCCCATGTGACTCGACCCTCCCTAGCAACCGGCCCAATTTGGTTACCCCATGTGACTCTACCCTCCCTAGCAACCGGCCCAATTTGGTTACCCCATGTGACTCTACCCTCCCTAGCAACAGGGCCAATTTGGTTACCCCATGTGACTCTACCCTCCCTAGCAACCGAGACAATTTGGTTACCCCATGTGACTCGACCCTCCCTAGCAACCGGCCCAATTTGGTTACCCCATGTGACTCGACCTTCCCTAGCAACCGGCCCAATTTGGTTACCCCATGTGACTCGACCCTCCCTAGCAACCGGCCCAATTTGGTTACCCCATGTGACTCTACCCTCCCTAGCAACCGGCCCAATTTGGTTACCCCATGTGACTCGACCCTCCCTAGCAACCGGGACAATTTGGTTGCTAAGGAGACCTGGCTGGAGTCACTCAGCACACCCTGTATTCAAACTCACGACTCCAGGGGTGATAGTCAGCGGCAATACTCGCTGAGATACCCGGGTGAGCCCATTTTAATAGAAGAGGCCATTTTGTTAAAGAAGGGCCGTTTGCTCTAGTATGGAGTTATATTAGTGCCACAGTTCTGCATGCACAAAATTATATTTTGAGTGCACAAACATTTTTTGCATGTGCAAGATGATATTTTGAGCAAGCAAAAAGGTATTTTGTACACAGAGTGGGTGGGAGGAGAAAGCAAAATGTACGAATTCCGAGCAAATTCTGAGCTAAAAATGAATTTGTCTTTGCTAGAAAATTATGAAAATATGTTTGCACCACATGTCTGTGTAAAATATGGAGCTAAAGTGATTTGTGCATCTGTGGAGGCAGCGGCGGGAACTGTTCAGAGGTCAGAGAATTCTGGCCAATCAGAAGAGCTCGTTTGGGCGCCTCACCGTTGGCAAAACATGACGCCTGAGTGAGTAGGGGAAAACAAACAACTTCCGTGAGCGTCTTCCCGAGCTGCCAATAAAGGTATGTTTTACTTATTTTTCTGAAATCACTCACTGTTAAACATTTGTTTATAGTTTAAATATGCGCGCTGGTCACTG
>JAVLUX010000223.1:17500-22500 GCA_032164185.1 Moxostoma hubbsi
CAGGTCTCCTTAGCAACCAAATTGGCCCGGTTGCTAGGGAGGGTAGAGTCACATGGGGTAACCAAATTGGGCCGGTTGCTAGGGAGGGTAGAGTCACATGGGGTAACCAAATTGTCCCGGTTGCTAGGGAGGGTAGAGTCACATGGGCTAACCAAATTGGCCCTGTTGCTAGGGAGGGTAGCGTCACATGGGGCAACCAAATTGGGCCGGTTGCTAGGGAGGGTAGAGTCACATGGGGTAACCTCCTCGTGGTCGCTATAATGCGGTTCTCGCTCTCGGTGGGGCGTGTGGCGAGTTGTGCGTGGATGACGTGGAGAATAGCGTGAAGCCTCCACACACGCTACGTCTCCACGGTAACGCGCTCAACAAGCCACGTGATCAGATGCGCGGATTGACTGTCTCAGACGCGGAGGCAACCGAGATTCGTCCTCCGCCACCCGGATTGAGGCGAGTCACTACACCACCACGAGAACTTGCAGCGCATTGGGAATTGGGCGTTACGAGGAGGTTACCCCATGTGAGACTACCCTCCCTAGCAACCGGGACAATTTGGTTACCCCATGTGACTCTACCCTCCCTAGCAACCGGGACAATTTGGTTACCCCATGTGACTCTACCCTTCCTAGCAACCGGGTCAATTTGGTTGCCCCATGTGACTCGACCCTCCCTAGCAACCGGGACAATTTGGTTACCCCATGTGACTCTACCCTCCCTAGCAACCGGGACAATTTGGTTGCCACATGTGATTCTACCCTCCCTAGCAACAGGGCCAATTTGGTTGCTATGGAGACCTGACTGGAGTCACTCAGCATGCTCCATTGACTTCCACTGTAAGTGCCTCACTGGAACACAGCTTTTAATTTTAGTTTGTTCGCTTTTTTTATATATTTATATATATATATATATCCTGGTGACGTTTCAAACCTTCATTACATTAAATGCTTGTTCCGGGGTGTTGTTCAGGTCAAATGGAGTAATCCTAAGAACACTTGATGTTTGTAACTATAAAATGTGTGGTATTTATATAAAATCATATATTGTATAGCATGAAAAATAAGTTAGATTTTTTTTTTATTAATGATTAAGTTGCGTAACTCCAGCATGGACAAAATATGACATATTAATAAACGTGACACGCCCGTGTCAGACGACATTTTTATCTCACTGGACCGCCATACATGTCGATGACCCAACTTAATACTGATCAGACGTTTATAATGAGTTTAATTGAGTTTATAATGTTCTCTTCTGTACAGCGAGATGTCTCCCTCTTGTGGATGTGAAGGTAAGAGACATTTTCCTTGTGTCTCTCTTACTGTGCTAACACCAGTGAAACTTTGGGAATTAACCTGTGTGTGAACACTAGGGCACGGGTGACTGTACCCCTGAAGATGCCAGCATGAGGACCAACACAAACGGGCCGACGGCAGACTGTGACGTACGGGAGACAGGTGAGATTCGGACTGCCACACGTCAGTCATGTTCGGGTGTCAGGAGGTTAATTGTTCTGTATTAACACGTTAAATCCATGTACTATATATACATATACATATATACGGGATTAGCAAGCAGGCAAGGGCAGAGCTGCCACCCCGAGCACTTGTGAGGAAGACGCCAACACAATTCATCTTGAAGATGTGTCACTCTTACTGGCGGACTGTTGGATTCATATTGAACCCCTGATTAATCTGTGAATCTGTCAGCGGTGATTGTGTTCGGGTTGTTTTTATGTGTTTTAGATGCTGTTCTAAACACTGAAGAGAGACACGACAATCTGCTGAGAGAATTACAGGAACTAGCAGAACAAGGTCAGTACACACACACATACACACACACACTATACACACACACACTATACACACACACACACACACACATACACTATATACACACACATACACTATATACACACATACACACACACTATATACACACACACTATACACACACTATACACACACACACACACACACACACATACACTATATACACACATATACACAAACACATACACACTATATACACACACACTATACACACACACTATACACACACTATACACACACACACATACACACTATATACACACACATACACTATATACACACACATACACACTATATACACACACATACACTATATACACACACATACACACACACTATATACACACACACTATACACACACTATACACACACACACACACACACACACATACACTATATACACACATATACACAAACACATACACACTATATACACACACACTATACACACACACTATACACACACTATACACACACACACATACACACTATATACACACACATACACACATATACACAAACACATACACACTATATACACACACACAAACACATACACACTATATACACACACACACACACACACACATACACTATACACACATACACACACACATACACACATATATACACACACACACACACACACATATATACATACACACACACACACACATATACACACACACATATACACACACACAAACACATACACACTATATACACACACACATACACACACACATATACACACACACAAACACATACACACTATATACACACATACACACTATATACACACACACATACACACTATATACACACACACACACACACATATATACACACACACACACACACACATATACACAAACACATACACACTATATACACACACACACATACACTATACACACACACACATACATACACACACACTCTCACACACACACTTAAACACACATGTTCAGGTGTGAGATGTTTATTTCACTCCAGAGAAAGAAAGAGAGCAAAAATACACCCGTGAGACAGACGAGTACGAACAGAATGACACTGACCAGGAGGAAGAGTGGGATGATGATGATGGCGATGAGGAAGATGAAGATGAGACGGTGATGAAGACTGAGCAGAATGAACGAGAGCTGGAGGAGCTGCTGGACGACGAGATCAGAGAGACTGAGACGCAGAGGAGACAAGACGAGCAGCTGGAGGAACTTCTGAAAGAACTGAAGAACAAACGACTGGAGAAGAAACACAGGAAGGACGTTCCGTTACAGGAGGAAGAGGAGAAGAGGAAGAATGAGCTGGAGCTGATGGTGGAGAAGGACAAGGTGGAGAAGGAGCTCAAGGAGCTGCTGGAGGAGGAGATGAAGGACACCAAGACCTGGAACAAACAGAAGGAGAAAGAGGAGAAACAGGAGGAGCTGCAGGAGCTGATGAAGAAGATGAAACGCGTGCAGGAGGAAGAGCAGGAGAGGAATACGACAGGCGGGGAGAGAGAGACAGGTCCAGAGAGTGGAGGAGAGACAGACAGGAAAGAGCTGCAGCAGAAGCGAGAGATGGAGAACGTCAGTGATGAAGCCACACAACAGTTTGACAGAGAGGAAGAGGACGGCACACAGCAGAAGGAAGATGATGATGAAGATGAGGTATGTTTGTGACATCACAAAACACATTCTGCTTTTTTCAAATCCTTTCTGTTATTTACAGTCAGCTGGTGATCAAACAGATAAAAAGAAATATTATTTCTAATAATGCATTGCATGGATGAAGGAAAAACCGCCGCGCATCTGATCACGTGACTTGTTGAGCGTGTAACCGTGGAGACGTAGCATGTGTGGAGGCTTCACGCTTGTCTCCGCGGCATCCACTCACCACACGCCCCACCGAGAGCGAGAACCACATTATACTGACCACGAGGAGGTTACCCCATGTGACTCTACCCTCCCTAGCAACCGGGCCAATTTGGTTACCCCATGTGACTCTACCCTCCCTAGCAACCGGGCCAATTTGGTTACCCCATGTGACTCTACCCTCCCTAGCAACCGGGCCAATTTGGTTACCCCATGTGACTCTACCCTCCCTAGCAACCGGGCCAATTTGGTTACCCCATGTGACTCTACCCTCCCTAGCAACCGGCCCAATTTGGTTGCCCCATGTGACTCTACCCTCCCTAGCAACCGGGTCAATTTGGTTACCCCATGTGACTCTACCCTCCCTAGCAACCGGGCCAATTTGGTTACCCCATGTGACTCTACCCTCCCTAGCAACCGGGCCAATTTGGTTACCCCATGTGACTCTACCCTCCCTAGCAACCGTCCCAATTTGGTTGCCCCATGTGACTCTACCCTCCCTAGCAACCGAGCCAATTTGGTTACCCCATGTAACTCTACCCTCCCGAGCAACCGGGCCAATTTGATTACCCCATGTGACTCTACCCTCCCTAGCAACCGGCCCAATTTGGTTGGCCCATGTGACTCTACCCTCCCTAGCAACCGAGCCAATTTGGTTACCCCATGTGACTCTACCCTCCCTAGCAACCGGGTCAATTTGGTTACCCCATGTGACTCTACCCTCCCTAGCAACCGGGTCAATTTGGTTACCCCATGTGACTCTACGCTCCCTAGCAACCGGGCCAATTTGGTTACCCCATGTGACTCTACCCTCCCTAGCAACCAGCCCAATTTGGTTGCCCCATGTGATTCTACCCTCCCTAGCAACCGGGCCAATTTGGTTACCCCATGTGACTCTACCCTCCCTAGCAACCGGGCCAATTTGGTTACCCCATGTGACTCTACCCTCCCTAGCAACCGGGCCAATTTGGTTACCCCATGTGACTCTACCCTCCCTAGCAACCGGGCCAATTTGGTTACCCCATGTGACTCTACCCTCCCTAGCAACTAGGCCAATTTGGTTGCTAAGGAGACCTGGCTGGTGTCACTCAGCACACCTTGAATTCAAACTCATGACTCCAGGTGTGATAGTCAGCGGCAATACTCGCTGGGATACACTGACCCCTAAGTAAACACTTCTCTTAAAGCGACAGTATTAATTTAGTGTTTGTTATACATAGTGTTTGTAAACTCAATGTAAACTGCACTGTGCATATAAACAAACATGTTAAAAATGTAGTAATGTAATAAAGGTGAAATTACAAAAGTATTTAAAGCCAC
>JAVLUX010000223.1:37500-40000 GCA_032164185.1 Moxostoma hubbsi
TTGAGAGGAGTTATCAGTGTCTGTTACTCCATTTATAAACCAGCAGACTTTATCAAATAAATCATTTTACCTGTCTGAAACAGCCTCCTTCAGTAATATTCTCACTTTAATGTGTAACGTGCAGTTCTCTCATTCTCCACTGTGTGGCAGCATTCCCTGTGATTGTCCTAATAACAGCACAAGCACACGTTTATCTGACACATTCACGTGTTTCTTGTCCTTTATCAGCACAAAACACATCCTGTAAGAAACATGAGAAGCTGAACTTGTATTGAACTATAGATTATTTACATCACAGTCCTGAACTATAGATTATTTACATCACAGTCATGAACTATAGATTATTTACATCACAGACATGAACTATAGATTATTTACATCACAGACTTGAACTATAGATTATTTACGTCACAGTTGTGAACTATAGATTATTTACATCACAGTTATGAACTATAGATTATTTACATCACAGACTTGAACTATAGATTATTTACATCACAGACATGAACTATAGATTATTTACATCACAGACTTGAACTATAGATTATTTACGTCACAGTTGTGAACTATAGATTATTTACATCACAGTTATGAACTATAGATTATTTACATCACAGACATGAACTATAGATTATTTACATCACAGACTTGAACTATAGATTATTTACATCACAGTTGTGAATTATAGATTATTTACATCACAGTTATGGAATATAGATTATTTACATCACAGTTATGGAATATAGATTATTTACATCACAGTTATGAACTATAGATTATTTACATCACAGACATGAACTATAGATTATTTACATCACAGTTATGGAATATAGATTATTTACATCACAGTTATGGAATATAGATTATTTACATCACAGTTATGAACTATAGATTATTTACATCACAGTTATGAACTATGGATTATTTACATCACAGTTATGGAATATAGATTATTTACATCACAGTTATGGAATATAGATTATTTACATCACAGTTATGAACTATAGATTATTTACATCACAGACATGAACTATAGATTATTTACATCACAGACATGAACTATAGATTATTTACATCACAGTTATGGAATATAGATTATTTACATCACAGTTATGAACTATAAATTATTTACATCACAGTTATGAACTATAAATTATTTACATCACAGACATGAACTATAGATTATTTACATCACAGTTATGAACTATAGATTATTTACATCACAGACATGAACTATAGATTATTTACATCACAGTTATGGAATATAGATTATTTACATCACAGTTATGAACTATAAATTATTTACATTACATACATGAACTATAGATTATTTACATCACAGACATGAACTATAGATTATTTACATCACAGTCGTGAACTATAGATTATTTACATCACAGTTATGGAATATAGATTATTTACATCACAGACATGAACTATAGATTATTTACATCACAGTCGTGAACTATAAATTATTTACATCACAGTTATGAACTATAAATTATTTACATTACATACATGAACTATAGATTATTTACATCACAGTCGTGAACTATAGATTATTTACATCACAGTTATGGAATATAGATTATTTACATCACAGACATGAACTATAGATTATTTACATCACAGTCGTGAACTATAGATTATTTACATCACAGTTATGAACTATAGATTATTTACATCACAGTTATGGAATATAGATTATTTACATAACAGACATGAACTATAGATTATTTACATCACAGTCGTGAACTATAGATTATTTACATCACAGTTATGAACTATAGATTATTTACATCACAGTTATGGAATATAGATTATTTACATAACAGACATGAACTATAGATTATTTACATCACAGTTATGAACTATAGATTATTTACATAACAGACATGAACTATAGATTATTTACATCACAGTTATGGAATATAGATTATTTACATCACAGTTATGGAATATAGATTATTTACATAACAGACATGAACTATAGATTATTTACATCACAGTTATGGAATATAGATTATTTACATCACAGTTATGGAATATAGATTATTTACATAACAGACATGAACTATAGATTATTTACATCACAGTCGTGAACTATAGATTATTTACATCACAGTTATGAACTATAGATTATTTACATCACAGTTATGGAATATAGATTATTTACATAACAGACATGAACTATAGATTATTTACATCACAGTTATGGAATATAGATTATTTACATCACAGTTATGGAATATAGATTATTTACATAACAGACATGAACTATAGATTATTTACATCACAGTTATGGAATATAGATTATTTACATCACAGTTATGGAATATAGATTATTTACATAACAGACATGAACTATAGATTATTTACATCACAGTCGTGAACTATAGATTATTTACATCACAGTTATGAACTATAGATTATTTACATCACAGTTATGGAATATAGATTATTTACATAACAGACATGAACTATAGATTATTTACATCAC
>JAVLUX010000223.1:50000-52500 GCA_032164185.1 Moxostoma hubbsi
ACAGTCCAAATGATTAATTACATTAAAAACGTCATAATAATAAATGGATCTTATGCGATATATAGGCTAATAGCAGGCTGCTTCATCGTTAGAAAACTTGCTAATTAGTTTTATTATGAGGTGTTTAATTAGTGCATAAATGCTACATTCATTAAACGGCTGTTAAATGTTTATTTAATTGTTTTGCATTAGATCATATCTGTGCAATTACAGGAAAATCGCATTAATTTAACTAAACGGCAGCATTTACCATTAATTCAATAATTCAGAAAAAAATAAACATTTTATGTCTCTAAGAAATGATGATTATAATGAAGATATTATATTAGAGCGATTCAAAAATCCGCGCCAATAAGTGAAACGAACAAACGGAATTATCGTATTTAAAATGTGCATTTTCGCATTTAATGTCGCATTTAGGCTGAATAAAGGCGTGAAAGGTCACCTGTATATTTAAACGTTTTGTCTATTTTGTCAAACTTAAAACCCGCTTTTAAAGGGAAATTCGACGCTTGATTTTAAATGCTATAAATATATAAAACATATATATATAACATATTTATATATAACAGATCTACACGTTTAGGCTGTTTTTCGATAAAGTAGAAGAATCATCTGATCCTCACGATTTATTCTCGATAGAAGAAATATATTTAATAAACGAAAAAATAAATATAAATATATATATATTTATAAATATAATATAAAATATTCAGCGTTTCATAATATTCGTGAGAGCAGAAATCGGTGCAGCACAAATGATGATTCGGAAATATTGAAAGTGTTTCCGTTAATATCGATAAACGCGCACATTTTTAACGCTTAGCCTAATAATAAAGTTTTCACATGTATAAAGTTGCTCCAGATCAATGAGATTAATAATTAATCCCTTTAACGCGAGTTGCATCAATTTACAGCATTAAATATCACATATGACATTTATATAGGCGTGAAATAGTAAATGCATAAATCAAATTTAAATAAGTACTTACTGGGGTAACCGACAGCGGAGTGCAGGAGATCCATCCCGGTACCGGACAGAGTCAACCCGTTGACGGAGTAATGAGGCTGTTTCATGTACGACATCATGACTATAAACTCTCTCTCTCTCTCTCTCTCTCTCTCTCTCTCTCTCTCTCTCTCTCTCTCTCTCTCTGTCTCTCTCTCTATATATGTTTAAAGCAAACTCTTCCAGAATCTTTAGTTTTACGGGGTTTTTTGTCGCCCCCCGGTAAGGTATAAAGCTTCAAGTTTTAACTTGCTCTTCTGTCTGTTTTCTGTTCAGTATTAATATATTTTTGTCTCTGTGAACTCACACCGGTGCGGGTGTTCGGCAGGTGCTCGGCGGTGTTCCGGTGCGTTCGGTCGGTGCGCGTGTCTCCGTCTCCGGTTGATAGTGAGTAGAAGTGATGAGGAGGTGGCGGCTAATTAGAGACACACAAGACTTTACTGTGAACAAACCCCTCCCTCCACACCCCCTTCACCCTCCATCACCCTCCATCACTTCATCTCTCTCTCTCTCTCTCTCTCTCTCTCTCTCTCTCTCTCTCTCTCTCTCTCTCTCTCTCTCTCTTATTCAAGTAGTTTCATTGGCATGCACCGACAAAGTCTTAATATTATATACAGTATATACTCTATATTTACACATATACTTAACATCTAAAAAACGATCTATCGTTCTATCGATCTAATCGATTTATCGATTTATCGATCTATCGATCTATCAAACTCGTTGGTTTACAGCTATAAAACAGCTATACTTAAAAACAAACCAACACTGAACTCAACACTGTCAAAACAACACTTTTAGTTAGAAACGCACATTGCCACAGCTTGTTCTGGAAATTAAAGATTTTCCCATAGACCGCCGTTGCTTTGTGACGTCACACGAATAATCAGTGGCATCCTAAAAGCACGTTAAAGGTTGTTTGATGAGATATGAGCATGTTCTTGATATCAGCAGTTATATTAATTGTGAAGTTTGTACAAACATGTGTTGATTCTAGCACAACCCCTGAGCAGATTACACATTTCATTATTTGACATCGCTTGCGAAACACAGATATAATTGGAGTCGGTGTGAGGCGACAGAAGGGAGGGGATTACCGGAACAAAAGGAGTCTGTGTTCCACAAATCCCACAAATATCCACCGCATGGACCGTCATCTCCCTCTCTTCAAATTATTTGCATTATTTAATGTATTTATCAACAGTTGTGATATTTAAAAAATATATTATAGTTCATTTTAACAGCAATAATTAAATCCAGACCGACACAGAAATTATTTCCCGCTGAAATTCGTTATATTAAAATATGAACGAACGAATTACAGCCGCTAATTAAATATTCAATTATTTTAAAACGAAATAAACTAATTTGATTGTGTTTCCAACCATTATTTCATTACATTGGGACACTTTTTAGGACACTTTTTGACTATCGCTGGCAATAAAAAATATCATGAAAATAAAGAATAAAAATGCAAATAATTTAAATAGC
>JAVLUX010000223.1:55000-60000 GCA_032164185.1 Moxostoma hubbsi
GTCGGTCTGTCTGTCGTTCTGTCTGACTGTCTGTCGTTCTGTCAGTCTATCTGTCTCTCTGTCTGTCTGTCTGTCTGTCAGTGTCTCTGTCTGTCTACCTGTCGGTCTGTCTGTCTGTCTGTCTGTATGTCTGTCAGTGTCTCTGTCTGTCTACCTGTCGGTCTGTCTGTCTGTCTGTCTGTATGTCTGTCAGTGTCTCTGTCTGTCTACCTTTCGGTCTGTCTGTCTATTTATTCTTGGTTGTTGTATTGGAATTTTCCAACACATACTAAGCGGGTGGCAGTAGGACCCAGCGCAGACTGAAATTAAGGACACATCCACCACATAAGAAGCTTACAATATATAATCTGCAGGGCCTCAAAAACACCACACACACACACAGACACACACACACACACACACACACACACACACACACACACACACTCACGCACACGCGCGGCACGTAAACTTCTTTGGCCCAAACTTGTTGGTCACATTTGCGTCCCTAACTCTTGTGATTCATTTGGAGATGTTTGTTTATGTCTGTTTCAGCGGATGTTGTTATTGTGATCATGTTGTGTGGTACATGTTGTGTGATCATTGTGGTACAGTTCTTATAGATACAGAACAATTATAATTACGAGCTAATCAAATATCAAATAATGGTCATATATAATAATAATAATAATAATAAAAAATATGAAACTCTCACAATTTCATTTGAATATCGTGAGTCAGACAGTGATTTAGTTTCAGTTCAGCGCACAAATAATTACTGTGTTCACTCACATTTCCTGAACACTTCCCCCGTCATCCATTGGTCAGACTAACAGCTAGTCCTGCCCAAAACAACTCCATTATTTGAGTCAGTGACCGACTTTCCGGCCACATATCTTTATGCATATTTTGTGTCATTGCGTAACAAATGCCGGATGGAAACATGACTGTAGTGGCTGTGATGTGCCACAGAGTCACAGCGTTTACTCTGATGATCTGACAGGTCAAACTGAGAAGAAGGTGTTTGTGTTCTACAGTCGTCATTCTCCACCGAACACGCATGAAATATCAAACATCAGCTGTGCAAATCTCTCCATCACCCCATCATGGTGTTTACAGCACTGGACACACACACACACACACACACACACACACACACACAGTTCAGCCGATTTGTCATAATATGCTTTATCTGAAAAGTAAGTATCTTACCTCGGGATAAAGAGAGGAATGAGGCATTTGTAGTTAGATTGGGAGCAGAGGACACAACAGAGAGACGCACAGAGACACCGACAGTGAAAGAGACAAAAACACACACCTGACAGAGTTTCTGAGGAGTTTTGTGTGAGTTCAGTGTGAGTTGTGTGACAGTGAAGGAACTGAGGAAATACACTGAAGAACATCACGCGGATGGACAGAAAGGGACGGATTTTAAGACATTTGACTGACATATAGAGGTATGTAGAAGGACGGATGGAGAACGCAACGAGAGACGTGAAGAGAGGAGGAAGAGGGTGGGAGGAGCTTCTCTCAAACACCTTGAGTTTGCGTTTGCGTGTCTGGAACGTGAATATTCTAGATACAATTGGCTGTTTTCTGATTGTTTGTGGGTTAACCGAAGTCCATATTGACATTAAAGTTGCGTGTTGACGCAGAACTCTAACTTTAGGCCTCCACGTCAGATTAAACTAGATTTTTGTATTTTTTTAAAAGAAAGTCTCAGTGATTCTTGTCCATGAAAACCTGTTGCCACGATGCTAGGGTGATTTGGGTGGTTGCTAGGGCCTTGCTATATGTTGGCTAAGGTGGCCTGTTGTTGCTGTTGTTGTTAGTGGGTTGCTATATGGTTGCCACGGTGATGATGGATTACACATATTTCTACATAATAAACATTTACAGTTTTACTCATTCGTGTGTGTGTGATACACAATTGCATTCAGCCAGACAAAACTCGAAATTTGCGTATAACATATGTTTCTATCGGGAAGACTCGCAGACTTGAGTGAAATATAAGATGACATTTATTTGATGAATATAAAACAGAAATGTAATGTCTCTCTCTTTGGTGTAGGCCCCGTACGGCGGTCCGAAGAAGTTGCGCACGGAACCGTCATATCCTGCCGGAGATAGGAGGCAGGGGTGAGGAGCCTACCCCTGTGTAGGACGGGACTCAACAGGTGTTGGTGGGGTGGAGGAGGTTCCCGCATTATCACACTGAAACAGCAATGTGATTGTGAGTGGACTTATAAAGCAACGGCTTACATGTGATTGGCTAAGAGTTACCCCGCTACTGGTGCGATGATGTACAGCTGCTAGTCTTCCCGCTAGAACTACACTGCACTTACATTTCCAGGATTGACTGCCACGGTGAAAAAAACATCTAAACATTTTGATCAGTACAGCTCACACGATGACAAAAAACAACTTTAGTGACACAATAACTGATGTAGGTTTCGAAGCATGAATTAAATGTATTGTGTGAGTTGCTACATTTTGCAGACATGCAATAGTCGTGATGTCCCATAAAACAGTCGCACTTTGCTAGTTTTTAATACTTTTTGTGTCATAAACCGGTGAGATTCGATACACCCTGTTCCAGAACTGTTCTATGAAGACAATATGTCAAAGAATCTGGAGATATTAAAAGACACTTTGTGCTCAAGATGACGCCCCTGACGGGGCCGCAGAGCGGGCACTCGGTTTGGACGTTGTGGCGGGAGAGATTCAGCGCCAAATGTCAAGCATGTCGGTGATGCTGACGAAGGCCGTCGCTGACTTGGAGGATCTTGCTGAAATACGTCGATCGATCACGGCCATGGAGACGAAGTTCTCTGAGTTGGTTACAAGAGTGGGGGACGTCGAGAAATGGAGCGATTATCTGGAGTCATCAGAGAGGGAATTAGCTGCTAATCTGCTAGCGACCAAGACAGACTTGGAGTGCGTTTGGGAAAAGTTGGAAGAGCTTGAGAATCATAGCTGGTGAAACAACGTCTGAATTGTTGGAATTCCTGAGAACGAAGAAGGCCGAGATATGATGGCATTCCTAGACGAGCTCTTCCCGAGTCTGCTCGACATTACAGGCCGTAAACTGGAAATCGAGCGAGATCACAGAGTTCCGTCTCGGAGCTCCACTGAGGGAGGCCCCGATCAATTCTGGGCACATTTCTGAGATTATCCAATAAAGATCTCGTGTTATGCGAGGAGGCGAGGAGTAAAGGAAGGATTTCTTGGAAGAACCACAGCATTTTCTTGTTCCCAGACTTTGCGAATTCGACGAGAGAGAAACATGATCGATTCAAGGAATGCAAGAAACTCTTACATCAACGGATGTTTCTGGCCAAACTGAGAATAGATACTAAAGATGGCCACAAAGTATGTACATGTCCAAAGCAAGCATTATCCTTCATATAGTCAATGGAGTTAGCCATGGTGTGATTCTCACATTGCTCCCAAGTGGGCTTGACTCATTGAACATTCACTTGACTGTCCGAGGAAACTGGGTGCCATTTTTGAATCTTTTTGTGCTGGTTCCACCTAGCGGCTGGAGTTTGTTTTGTGGAATAACACTCCTTTGGGACAGTTGTGAATGAATCTGCTTATCTTTGTGCTAATGCCTCCTATTGGATGGAGTTTGTTTTGTGGAATATTTTTTTGCAGGACATTGGAAGGATTAAGTCATCTGCTGCACTTTTGGAACACACGCTGCCTTATCTCGCCATACACACACCTTTGGGACAGTTTGTGGATGCATCTACACATTCTTTGTGCTTATTCTGTCTATTAGTCAGAGTTTGTTTTATAGATTTTCTTCTGTTGTGTAATTCTGTCTCTCACATTTTGTATAGAAGCACCAGAATTCAGCATTCCGATGGCAAAGTTGTCGCGGGGAACCTCATAGACGTACATGGACTGTTTGAGTTTAGAGGATAGACGCCAGCTGGCGCTGTCGTGCACGGGGTTAATGCGCACCTTTTTTTCTGTTTGGTTTGGGGTCTGATTGTCGCTCTAATGTTGGAATGTGGTCTTTATAATCCTGTTTTCTGCTAATATGTCAAAACGTCAAATGTAAATATGAGTGGATTTTCTCTCGCCACGTGGGATGTGAATGGATTGGGGAACCCCATAAATAGAAGGAAGGTTATTTATTTTCTTAAATGTAAGAAATGTGATAGTGTTTCTTCAAGAAATGCATCTTTCCCCGCAGGAAGCTGATAAATTTGGGATGATATGGGGTGGACGTGTGTTCTTTAGTGCTGGCTCGAGTAAGAGCAGGGGAGTCATTACATTGATAAGTAAACATCTACAATTCAAATGTCTCAAACAGATTAAAGATAAATTAGGAAGAGTCATTATTGTTTTAGCAGAAATTCAGGGGCAAAGGTTGATTTTGGCTAATATTTACACACCTAACGCTGATGATCAGGGCTGTTTTATAGATCTTGAAGGGATGTTGCAAGCCGCTGGAACCCCTCATGATATAATATTGGGAGGAGACCTGAATCGTTTGATGGGTTCAATCCTTGATCATTGTGAAGCAAAAGTGTGTAAGCCCCCTAGAGCAACACTGACACTTCACAGGATGTGTAAATATCTTGGTCTTACAGATATTTGGAGACTTTAAACCCATCTGTAGGGACTATACATTTTTTTCATCAGTCCATAAGATTTGTTCTAGAATAGATTTTTTTTTTATATCTAAATCCCTCATTTCATCTGTTGTTGACTGCTCAATTGGAAACATCTTAATCTCAGATCACGCCCTGGTAAGTTTAGAGATGTTGCCACATATGGAGAAAATTAATCATATAGTTGGAGGTTCAATTTATCCCTTTTGCAAAATCCTGAATTCCAACAAACGTTAAAGGCTGAAATCAGTGTTTATATGGAGACCAACTGGTCCTCAGTGTCCTCTGTGGGCGGGGCTTGGGAGGCACTTAAGGCGGTTCTTGGGGGTCATATCATACAGTGTGCCTCATTCATCAAAAAATCCAAAGCACAAGAACTCGTGGAGTTGGAAGGGA
>JAVLUX010000223.1:65000-67500 GCA_032164185.1 Moxostoma hubbsi
GCAGTGAGGGTTTGAGATTGATGTGGTTTGATGTGGTTCCTAATCAGCAGATGTTTGAGATTGATGCAATAATCCATGTAAAACACAGAGGAGAACACAAATGCATGCAGTCGAAATGCCAGATGAAGACAAGCGAAAAAAAAAGAGAGAAACGGGTGCACGATAATATACACGCAGCTGAAACTGTAGAATAGTGGAAAACAATTAAGCACGCTGTAAAATGTCAAAGGATAAAACGATGAACATATAAGAATAAGCAATGCTAAGCAGGTAACAGGAAATGAGTTTACACTAACAATGAGTTGTTGTGCCATATGGCCTCGCGTACGCGTGTGCGTGTGTGTGTGTGTGTGTGTGTGTGTGTGTGTTTGTATGTTTAAGTAGATATTGAACCTCACGTACGATTCTGTTGATTGTGCACGCGTCACAGACACACACACACACACACACACACACACACACACACACACACAAGCCATGTGTCCCAGCGTAAGCCTTTATGCATGAGTGCACAACACATTCTGTTTGTGCTTGGGTACATTAGTGTGTGTGTGTTTGTGTGTGCAGGCTGCATGGTGGAGAGCTGGTGTGTGTGTGTGGTGGGGGGTGAGGGGTCAGGGGTCGGGTGGTGGTACAATAGTAAAAGCAGGACGCGTGCGCGTGTGTTTGTGTTTGTGTCCAGATGGCATGAAGCTGAGAGAGCATGGCAATAATGAAGCGAGTGGAACAGTAGCAATAATCCGCCCTCACTGTACACGTGCCGCACAAACACACACTCACGCTCACAGACTCACACACACACACTTGACGGCTCTGTAAAATCAGAACTCCTCGTGAGGTTTCATAAAACAAAAAATGAATAAAATGGTAAAAACTAAATATATTTGATAGACTGATATGCATGTGTTTGATTACACTGAAAACCCTTGTTGAGTAACATCTCCAAAACTTGTGTAAATAAGTTAATTTAACTTGATGTTCATATAGAATTAACTAAACTATTTAAGTTAAGGTAACTAGCTGGAAGTAGACTTAACTCAGATTTGCTATTTCATTGTTGTTGTCGTCGTTGTTGTTGTTTCAAATCAAATATAGGTCATACAATAACCCAGCTTTAAGAATGGAGATTATAACTGATTCTAGGTCAGTCATTAAATAAATGTATTTCTCCACAGAGGTTCATAGACACCAGTACTTCAGTTACACATGCACAAGGAGAACTGATAATTGTGTAAACAGGGACCAAAGAGGACGTCACACCAAACAACTCTTGTGCAAAAAAACATAGGTGATTCTACACTGGGGGAAATGCATATTTGCGCAGCCCCAGGGCTCAGCTGTGTGCCAGCACGTCTGTGGCGAGGAGAGCCTCGGTCAGATTATACCAGAGCGGGCAGTGGCAGGATTCCCAGTAAGCGAACAGGTCTACCTGCACTTGACCCAAGCAACTCCAAATCAGCTGTACCACCTGAGGGTGGAGTCTCCACTCTCCCCTGAGCATGACCTGCCATGACAGCATGTCCGCTGTGCTGTTGAGGTGGTCCGGGATATGAGTGGCTCGCAACTACTTGAGTCGCTACCGACTCCAGAGGAGGAGACAGTGGGAGAGTTGCGACATTCGACAAGAGTGTAGGCTGCATTGACGGTTGATCATAATCATCGTTGTGTTGTCCATCTGGACCAACACATGCTTGCCCCTGATCAATGGCAATATGGTGTCGCCTCTGCAGGGCAAGTAATACTGCAAGTAATATGCTCACTAAGATGTGTTATTGCGTCAGCATCTTGAATGGGAGTCTGTGCAATGCCCGGTTCAGAACTCGCAGGTCCAAGATCGGCCACAACCCGCCAGCTTTTTTGGGTACGATGAAGTAACACAAGGCTGTAAAACCTGTTCTTCATCTCGGCTGGGGGAACAGGCTCTATCGTATCCTTCTGTTGGAGGGAGGCAATCTCTGCGCGCAAGGCAGCGGCGTTCTCGCCATTCACCGCAGTGAAGTGGACGGCATTGAACCTGGGTGAACACCTGGCAAACTGAATCGCATACCTGAGTCGGACAGTCCTGATCAGCCACCGCGATGGGTTGGGGAGCGTGAGGGGGCCCAAGGGAACAATCATGTCAAACGTGTTGAGACCTGCCTTCAGGGCGCCAAACCTGCTGGAGAGAAACAGTGCCCAGCGGTCATGATAACGACAGCCTTGGACACAGTGTATAGGGCCCAGTAAGTGAGGAAACTGCTCTTTTCTCTGTGGCGGAGCCGGTGTTACCTTTGCAGGGGGATTATCAGACAGGGTGCGGGATCTTGAGCCATGCTGGGGCAGGATGTGTTGAATAGCCTCCGTCTGCTTCCTCACTGCTGAAAACTGTCGGACAAAGTCTCCGACGGTGTCACCAAACAGGCCAAACTGGGAGATGGGGTGTCAAGGAATCGAACCTTGTCGGCCTGTCTCAACCCAACCAGGTTGAGCCAAAGGTGGGCATCACCTGCCTGAGAGACTG
>JAVLUX010000223.1:75000-77500 GCA_032164185.1 Moxostoma hubbsi
TACATAAACATACATACATAAACATATATACATCAACATACATACATAAACATACATACATAAACATATATACATAAACATATATACATAAACATACATACATATACATACATACATACATAAACATACATACATAAACATATATACATAAACATACATACATATACATACATACATAAACATATAAACATATATACATAAACATACATACATATACATACATACATACATAAACATATAATCATACATTCATAAACATATATACATAAACATATATACATAAACATATAAACATACACACATAAACATATATACATAAACATATATACATAAACATACATATACATAAACATACATACACATACATACATACATAAACATATAAACATATATACATAAACATACATACATATACATACATACATACATAAACATATAATCATACATTCATAAACATATATACATAAACATATATACATAAACATATAAACATACATACATAAACATATATACATATACATACATACATAAACATACATACATAAACATACATACATAAACATATAAACATACATACATAAACATATATACATATACATACATAAACATATAAACATACATACATAAACATATATACATAAACATACATACATAAACATATATACACAAACATATATACATAAACATATATACATATACATACATACATAAACATATAAACATACATACATAAACATATATACATATACATACATACATAAACATACATACATAAACATACATACATAAACATATATACATAAACATACATACATAAACATATATACATAAACATATAAACATATATACATATACATACATACATAAACATACATACATAAACATATAAACATATATACATAAACATACATACATATATACATATACATACATACATAAACATACATACATAAACATATAAACATATATACATACATAAACATACATACATAAACATATATACATCAACATACATACATAAACATACATACATAAACATACATACATAAACATACATACATAAACATATATACATAAACATACATACATAAACATACATATACATACATACATAAACATATATACATATACATACATACATAAACATACATACATAAACATATAAACATACATTCATAAATATATATACATAAACATATATATACATAAACATATAAACATACATACATAAACATATATACATAAACATATAAACATATATACATATACATACATACATAAACATACATACATAAACATATAAACATATATACATAAACATACATACATATACATACATAAACATACATACATAAACATATATACATATACATACATACATAAACATATAAACATATATACATAAACATACATACATAAACATATATACATAAACATATAAACATATATACATAAACATATATACATAAACATACATACATAAACATACATACATAAACATATAACATATATACATAAACATACATACATAAACATATATACATAAACATATAAACATATATACATAAACATACATACATACACTTATATACATAAACATATATACATAAACATACATACATAAACTTATATACATAAACATACATACTTAAATATATATACATATACATACATACATAAACATATAAACATATATACATAAACATACATACATAAACATATATACATAAACATATAAACATATATACATAAACATATATACATAAACATACATACATAAACATATATACATAAACATATAAACATATATACATAAACATATATACATAAACATACATACATAAACATACATACATAAACATATATACATAAACATATAAACATATATACATAAACATACATACATTAACATATATACATAAACATATAAACATACATACATAAACATACATACATTAACATATATACATAAACATATAAACATACATACATAAACATATATACATAAACTTATATACATAAACATATAAACATACATACATAAACATACATACATAAACATACATACATAAACATATATACATAAACTTATATACATAAACATATAAACATACATACATAAACATATATACATAAACATACATACAGATACATACATACATATACATACATACATAAACATATATACATAAACATATATACATAAACTTATATACATAAACATATAAACATACATACATAAACATACATACATAAACATACATACATAAACATATATACATAAACTTATATACATAAACATATAAACATACATACATAAACATATATACATAAACATACATACAGATACATACATACATAAACATATAAACATATATACATAAACATACATACATATACATACATACATAAACATATATACATAAACATATATACATAAACTTATATACATAAACATACATACATAAACATATATACATATACATACATACATAAACAT
>JAVLUX010000223.1:82500-97500 GCA_032164185.1 Moxostoma hubbsi
AACTCTCGCAGCGTTATGACTTGCTGTGTTTTTGGTGTTGTTGACAGTGCAGAGTGAGTTCAGGATCACACTGTATGCTCAAAACGATCAATGAAAGCCACGATGTCCTGTGATAGTTTGGAGGATGAACTCGCCCAAACAGGAAAATTCTGTCATCATTTACTCACTCTCGTGACCACAACAGCTGCACATTGCTCTTTTTCACACTGTGAAAGTGAACGAGGACCGTCACATGAAAGCATCATATAAAGAAAAGATTATTCATGTGCTATATTCCAGGTCTTCTGAAGGCATTTGATTGCTTGCACTTGCTGGTAATTCATGAGGTAATGAACTACAATCCCATGATGCATTGAGAATCATTCATTGAAACTGGTTGATTATAAGTATAGAATAAATATATTTCAATTTCATATTCAAATATTTCAGTAGTTTCGGAGTGTAGAGCGACTCTGACAGTGCATCATGGGAGTGGGCGGAGCTTCAGAACTCTTCCCTGATTGGTGGGTCTCTCTTCAGGATTATGGGTAATGTAGTTCTTCACCAGGAATTCTGCTATGAAACACTGTTTTGTGTTAAATTAAGTGGTAATAAGCAGACTGGTGATTTCAACAGAAGCATATACCATCGATAAACGACATCAGAGCTCACCGTCACTCTGTCTTTAAACGTTTATAAGTTAGCGTTAAAAATCAGTTCCGCTATGGAGAAAATGAACGTGATTTTTATTTCCGGAACCAGACTTTAAACATCTTATTACCACTTCATTTAAAAAAAAAAACAGCATTTAATGGCAGAATTCCTGGTGAAGAACTACACTACCCATAATCCTTTGCCAATCAGTGAAGAGTTCTGAAGCTCCGCCCACTCCCATGATGCACTGTCAGTCGCTCTACACACTTAAAACTACTGAAATATTTGAATTGAATATGAAATTGAAATATATTTATTCTATACTTATCAACCAGTTTAAATGATTCACAATGCATCATGGGATTGTAGTTTATTACCTCGTTGAAGTCTTTTCATCTGATATTTAAATGCTTTTTTGCTTCTAATGAAAGTTTGTGATGTTGTGATTCCCCTCGGAGCGGGTTGGTTTGGTTCATGCTGCACAAAGAATTTGATGAAATCCCAAAGGAATGGGAAAAATGCTTCCGGAGATTGCTGAAAAAGTGTCCGGACACGATTGCGCTGGTCGGCCCCTCACGGTCGCTGTTTACCGACACCGATGTCAAATCAGGTGACGCATTGTGAGGCGCCATTTTGAATATTCACAAGCGCAAATGAGATTTGAGGGGAAGATTTTCAGTGAATAACAACTTTTAAGTGCACGTTCTGTTTGATGCGCTTCAGAGTTGTTTCTCTCCAGCGCTTCACTTACATTTGACATTCATTCCCATTTTTATGATTCAGGCTTTGTTGCAAGTTTTTTTTTCTATACGTCAGTAAATATTCTGACTTCTGGCCGTGTTCGCCTCTCTGTGATGAATGTTTTTAATTCTACACTGGTGAATCTGGGTGCTTGTAAATCTGCACATTGTCAGGATTTATCTGAGATCTGTTTGTGTGTTAAATAACCTGTAAGTCGTTTGTCCACATGAACTCAAATAACCTGCTCAGCTCGTTTTTCTGTAAAACATTTAAAAACGCAAGTCACCTCATTTGTGTCCTTTCAGTTTGAATGCCACATGTGCATGATAATAAACCAGACTGTGTGTGTGTGTGTGTGTGTGTGTGTGTGTGTGTGTGTGTGTGACAGACTATTCAAAGGTCATGTTTTTATTTCATCAGCCACAGGTTAAAGGTCAGGAGAGGGGTGGGCTGTGATGGTTCTGACCCGCCCACACTGAGATACACATACAGACAACGTTCAGTTTCATTATTCTGAGAGGTTAAAATGACACAACACTTTAAACACACACACACACTCATACTCCGACACACATACATACTCTCACACACATACTCACTCTCACACACATACACACACATACTCACATACACACTCACACATATACACACACTCATACTCACATACACACTCTCACACACATACTCGCATACATACACATACACACTCTCACACACATACTCGCATACACACACATACACACTCTTACACATACACATACACACACACACACTCACACTCACACACAAGAGACATGAACAGACAGACAGACGGATACATAGATGGAGACATGGACGGACAGACAGACAGACGGATACATAGATGGAGACATGAACAGACAGACAGACGGATACATAGATGGAGACATAAACAGGCAGACGGATACATAGATGGAGACATGAACAGACAGACAGACAGACAGACAGACAGGCAGACGGATACATAGATGGAGACATGAACAGACAGACAGACGGATACATAGATGGAGACATGGACAGACAGACAGACAGACAGACAGACAGGCAGACGGATACATAGATGGAGACATGAACAGACAGACAGACGGATACATAGATGGAGACATGAACAGACAGGCAGACGGATACATAGATGGAGACATGAACAGACAGACAGACGGATACATAGATGGAGACATGAACAGACAGGCAGACGGATACATAGATGGAGACATGAACAGACAGGCAGACGGATACATAGATGGAGACATGAACAGACAGACAGACAGACAGACAGACAGGCAGACGGATACATAGATGGAGACATGAACAGACAGACAGACGGATACATAGATGGAGACATGGACAGACAGACAGACAGACGGATACATAGATGGAGACATGAACAGACAGACAGACGGATACATAGATGGAGACATGGACAGACAGACAGACAGACGGATACATAGATGGAGACATGAACAGACAGACAGACGGATACATAGATGGAGACATGGACAGACAGACAGACGGATACATAGATGGAGACATGGACAGACAGACAGACAGACAGACGGATACATAGATGGAGACATGGACAGAAAGGCAGACGGATACATAGATGGAGACATGGACAGACAGACAGACAGACGGATACATAAATGGAGACATGGACAGACAGACAGACAGACAGACGGATACATAGATGGAGACATGGACGGACAGACAGGCAGACGGATACATAGATGGAGACATGGACGGACAGACAGACAGGCAGATGGATACATAGATGGAGACATGGACAGACAGACAGACAGACAGATACATAGATAGAGACATGGACAGACAGACAGTCAGACGGATATATAGATAGAGACATGGACAGACAGACAGACGGATACATAGATGGAGACATGGACAGACAGACAGACGGATACATAGATGGAGACATGGACAGACAGGCAGACGGATACATAGATGGAGACATGGACAGACAGACAGACAGACGGATACATAGATGGAGACATGAACAGACAGACAGGCAGACGGATACATAGATGGAGACATGGACAGACAGACAGACAGACGGATACATAAATGGAGACATGGACAGACAGACAGACAGACAGACAGACAGACGGATACATAGATGGAGACATGGACGGACAGACAGGCAGACGGATACATAGATGGAGACATGGACAGACAGACAGACAGACAGACAGATACATAGATAGAGACATGGATGGACAGACAGGCAGATGGATACATAGATGGAGACATGGACAGACAGACAGATGGATACATAGATGGAGACATGGACGGACAGAAAGGCAGACGGATACATAGATGGAGACATGGACGGACAGACAGACAGACGGATACATAGATAGAGACATGGACAGACAGACAGACAGATACATAGATAGAGACATGGACAGACAGACAGACAGATACATAGATAGAGACATAGATGGAGACATAGATAGACAGATACATAGATAGATGGAGACATGGACAGACAGACAGACAGATACATAGATAGATGGAGACATGGACAGACAGACAGATACATAGATAGATGGAGACATGGACGGACAGACAGACAGACAGTCATATACATAAATGGAGACATGGACAAACAGACAGACAGACAGATGGATACATAGATGGCGATATGGACAGACAGACAGACAGATACATGGATAGAGACATGGACAGACAGACAGACAGAGACATGGACAGACAGACAGACAGACAGATACATGGATAGAGACATGGACAGACAGACAGACAGATACATGGATAGAGACATGGACAGACAGACAGACAGACAGACAGACAAATACATAGATTGAGACATGGACAGACAGACAGACAGACAGATACATAGATAGAGACATGGACAGACAGACAGACAGACAGATACATAGATAGAGACATGGACAGACAGACAGACAGACAGATACATAGATTGAGACATGGACAGACAGACAGACAGACAGATACATAGATAGAGACATGGACAGACAGACAGACAGACAGATACATAGATTGAGATGTGGACAGACAGACAGATAGACAGACAGATACATAGATTGAGATGTGGACAGACAGACAGATTAAATGTGTAGTGCTTTTCACAACTCATTTCAAAGCAGCTTTACTGAAAATGAAACTGTAATATCAATAATGTCTTCGAGTCAAGAGAATTGTGTCTTAAACTATATATTTAAATAAATAAGTAAATAATAATTCTATTTAAAACCGCAGTGAGCAAACTGAAGGCGACTGTGGATTAACTGCAGTTCTCATAGATGCAATTGTCCTTGTTAGTTGCTGATGAAGGTTTTTATTGGCAATTAATTGATAGTCGATATAATCCATTATAAGAGTGTAATCCATCATTAGACCGAGGTGATGCAGGTGAGATCAGTGAGATGCATCACAGTTCAACCGGTGGGTCATTTCAGTGAGTTTCGGTGACTCCTATCCTGAGGTCACCAGAACCGGCTGATCCAGCACCATTCCTGCTTCGTGTTGGACACGTGTTGCTACGTGTCGCTGTGTGATGATGACTACATGCAGCCAGTGCCAAACATCACTTCAGTGTATTATGATGGACATCAGAGGATGAACTGATGCCAACTTCACCCATAAGACATGGGATACTTCATATGCCACTGCCTGAACCTTGGATCTAGGATGGACCTCACCGAACCTCACTGAAATGATATTGATGATGATTCATAATCGACTGAAGTGATGTTTGGCTGATATTCTAGGAAGTATTAAAGGGCAGAATTGTGTGATCGTGATGAAGGTGATGAATATAGTGTGGTAGAAGGTCACTTCAGTACTGCGGAGACATTCAACGCTTTATATGTAGTTACAGAATATTATAATTAATATGTAATTTAACAGGAAACAATGTAACGATGATAAAATGGGGCTAATATGATCGTATTTCTGGCTGCTGCATTTTGACCCAATTGAAGATTATTTATTGATCTTGCTGGACATCCTCCCAGTAATGCATCACAATAATCTAGTCTTGATGAACGCATGAATTAGTGTTTCGGCATCAGCAACAGAGAGTGAGTGCCGTAATTTATCAATATTTCTGAGGTGAAAGAATGCTGTTCTACAAACATTGGTGATGTGATTGTCAAAGGACAGATTGGATATATATAACACCTAATTATTCACTGTTGAAGATGATGTAACAGAACATCCATCCAGAGTCACATTATATTTTGGTCCAATCATTAGTACCTCTGTTTTATCAGAATTGAGTAGAAGGAAATTTCTGGCCATCCAATCTTTGATTTCACTGATACGCAGACAGACAGACAGGCAGACATACAGACAGACAGACAGGCAGACATACAGATAGGCAGACAGACAGACAGATAGACAGACATACAGTCAGGAAGACAGAAAGACAGGCAGATAGGCAGACAGAAAGACAGGCAGATAGGCAAGCAGACAGGCAGACAGATAGGTAGACAGACAGTCAGACAGACAGGCAGGCAGATAGACAGACAGACAGACAGGCAGGAAGACAGACAGACACAGACAGACAGATAGACAGGCAGGCTGGCAGACAGACAGGCAGACAGACAGATAAACAGGCAGACAGACAGACAGACAGACAGATAAGCAGGCAGGAAGACAGACAGACAGACAGATAAGCAGGCAGACAAAGACAGATAGGCAGACAGGCAGATACAGACAGACAGATACAGACAGACAGACAGATAGGCAGGCAGGCTGGCAGACAGACAGGCAGACAGACAGATAAACAGGCAGACAGACAGACAGACAGATAAGCAGGCAGGAAGACAGACAGACAGACAGACAGATAAGCAGGCAGACAAAGACAGATAGGCAGACAGGCAGATACAGACAGACAGATACAGACAGACAGACAGACAGACAGACAGATAAGCAGGCAGACAGTCAGGAAGACAGAAAGTCACAGGCAGATAGGCAAGCAGACAGGCAGACAGAAAGACAGGCAGATAGGCAAGCAGACAGGCAGACAGATAGGCAGGCAGGCAGATAGACAGACATACAGATAGACAGACAGACAGACAGACAGACAGGCAGGAAGACAGACAGACACAGACAGATAGACAGGCAGACAGACAGATAGACAGGCAGACAGACAGATACAGACAGACAGGCAGGCAGACAGACAGACAGATACAGGCAGGCAGAGAGACAGACAGACAGACAGATACAGGCAGGCAGACAGACAGGCAGGCAGGCAGATAGACAGACATACAAATAGACAGACAGACAGGCAGGAAGACAGACAGACACAGACAGATAGACAGGCAAGCAGACAGACAGGCAGACAGACAGATAGACAGATAGATAGACAGACAGACAGACAGACAGATACAGGCAGACAGACAGACAGATATGTTTGAAATGTGACATGCGTTTGCTCCAGGTGTTCTTCATAAAAGAAATGCAGAAGTGAGAGTTTATTACTGTTATCTGCAGTTTCTTTCAGTGTGCGTTTATAGGAAATGTTTGTGGTCAGATAAATATACACTGTTTTATCAACACAGAGCGTTTATACTCAAACTGTCTTTCTGTCTGTCCATCGGTCTCTGTGTGTTATGGGGTCCTTGTGTTGTTCTGCCCACTAGAAACAGGAACAACTCACAATATAACTCACAAAATAGAAGTTCAAACCACATTCGGAAATGTTTTGAGCTGAAAGACACAAACCCCAAAAGCTGATGTCTGGAACATCAGTGTCAAACTGAAGGACTGATTTGAGATCAGTCTTTACAGGAACTAAAATCAACAGGAATGAATGTTTATCACAGATGATGAACTGTTTACTGCTGAAAGATCATTGTGTGAGTGTGTAGGTGTGTGTTTGTGTGTGTCACGGTTACCCCGCCAGATCTCCCCACAGTTACCAGTACAACTGCATGAGCAAGTTTCCACTCATCAAACATCTATTTATACCTCCAGTGTGTGTGTGTGTGTGTGTGTGTTTGTGTTTGTGTGTGTGTGTTTGTGTGTGTGTGTGTGTGTGTGTGTGTATAGTGTGTGTGTGTGTGTGTGTGTGTGTGTGTATAGTGTGTGTGTGTGTGTGTGTGTGTGTGTGTGTGTGTGAGTGTATAGTGTGTGTGTGTGTGTGTGAGTGTATAGTGTGTGTGTGTATGGTGTGTGTGTGTGTGAGTGTATTTTGTGTGTGTGTGTGAGTGTATTTTGTGTGTGTGTGTGTGAGTGTGTGTTAGTGTATAGTGTGTGTGTGTATTGTGAGTGTATGTGTGTGTATAGTGTGTGTGTGTGTGTGTGTGTGAGTGAGTGTATAGTGTGTGTGTGTGTGTGAGTGAGTGTATAGTGTGTATAGTGTGTGTGTGTGTGTGTGTGTGTGAGTGAGTGTATAGTGTGTATAGTGTGTGTGTGTGTGTGTGTGAGAGAGTGAGTGTATAGTGTGTGTGTGTGAGTGTATAGTGTGTATAGTGTGTGTGTGTGTGTGTGTGTGAGTGAGTGTGAGTGTATAGTGTGTGTGTGTATAGTGAGTGTATAGTGTGTGTGTGAGTGTGTGAGTGTGTTTGTTTGTCTGTGTGTGTGTGTGTGTGTGTGTGTGTGTGAGTGAGTGTATAGTGTGTATAGTGTGTGTGTGTGTGTGTGAGAGTGAGTGTATAGTGTGTGTGTGTGTGTGTGTGAGTGTATAGTGTGTATAGTGTGTGTGTGTGTGTGAGTGAGTGTGAGTGTATAGTGAGTGTATAGTGTGTGTGTGAGTGTGTGAGTGTGTTTGTTTGTCTGTGTGTGTGTTTGTGTGTGTGTGTGTGTATAGTGTGTGTGTGTACAGTGAGTGTGAGTGTATAGTGTGTATAGTGTGTGTGTGTGTGTGTGTGTGAGAGAGTGAGTGTATAGTGTGTGTGTGTGTGTGTGTGTGTGTGTGTGTGTGAGTGTATAGTGTGTATAGTGTGTGTGTGTGTGTGTGAGTGAGTGTGAGTGTATAGTGTGTGTGTGTATAGTGAGTGTATAGTGTGTGTGTGAGTGTGTTTGTTTGTCTGTGTGTGTGTGTGTGTGAGTGAGTGTATAGTGTGTATAGTGTGTGTGTGTGTGTGTGAGAGTGAGTGTATAGTGTGTGTGTGTGTGTGTGTGTGAGTGTATAGTGTGTATAGTGTGTGTGTGTGTGTGTGAGTGAGTGTGAGTGTATAGTGAGTGTATAGTGTGTGTGTGAGTGTGTGAGTGTGTTTGTTTGTCTGTGTGTGTGTGTGTGTGTGTATAGTGCGTGTGTGTATAGTGAGTGTGAGTGTATAGTGTGTGTGTGTGTGTGTGTGTGTGTGTGTGTATAGTGTGTGTGTGTGTGAGTGTGTGTGTGTGTGTGTGTGTGTGTGTGTGTGTGTACAGTGCATCTCTTGTACACGTGTGTAAATGCAGAAGTTGTAGGCTGTGGATTTTATTGTGACACAGCAGACGAAACACTTTTTGGGTCATTCTAAGAAACGTTTTTACAGTTTTTATAATTGAATCAGGTATATTTACTGCTGAACTCGTATGTTCCATCTCCGGCTCAAAGTACCAGAACTGTAACCGCAGGAAACATTCAGAGACCATCATAAAGTGACATAAACCCCAAATCTGTCTTCTATTGTTGCAATGACTGATGTGTGTGTGTCTGTGTGTTTCTAGGCACGTAATAAACAGAGTGAGGAATTGGCAGCTATTAAAATCATCAAAATGGAGCCCGGTAAGAACGGTGTCCCGCAGTGAACGCAACACACTGAATTTAAATCAATTACATCATTAAAAATGCTTTTTCTCTTTCACAGACGACGATTTCTCTGTCATCCAGCAAGAGATTGTGATGGTAAAGACGTGTAAACACAGAAATATTGTGGCGTATTACAACAGTTATATCAGGTGAGTCACACGCAACATCAGTCACAGTTTCAATTATAATAACAATTTATTATATTCAGTATATTAACAACATTTAATGTGGGTCTGGCCAGGGGCCCTTGACTGCCTGGGGGGTCCCTTGGCTACCAGGGGTCCTTGACTGCCAGGGGCCCTTGACTGCCTGGGGGGCCCTTGTCTGCCTGGGAGGTCCCTTGACTGCCAGGGGTCCTTGTCTGCCTGGGGGGTCCCTTGACTGCCAGGGGCCCTTGACTGCTTGGGGGGCCCTTGACTGCCAGGGGCCTTTGACTGCCAGGGGCCCTTGACTGCCGGGGGGGCCCTTGACTACCAAGGGCCCTTGAATGCATTGGGGGGCCCTTGACTGCCTGGGGGGCCCTTGACTGCCAGGGGCCCTTGACTGCCAGTGGCCATTGACTTCGTGGGGGAGCCCTTGACTGCCAGGAGCCCTTGACTGCTAGGGGCCCTTGACTGCTTGGGGGGGGCCCTTGACTGCCAGTGGCCCTTGACTGCCTGGGGGAGCCCTTGACTGCCAGGAGCCCTTGACTGCTAGGGGCCCTTGACTGCTTGGGTGGCCCTTAACTACCAGGGGCCCTTGACTGCCAGGAGCCCTTGACTGCTAGGGGCCCTTGACTGCCTGGGGGGGCCCTTGACTGCCAGGGGGCCCCTGGGCTTTAAGGTTGCGTGCTCCAGTTTGGCGATTCCCCCCCACTCGAAAACCCATCAACCATGAAAACAAACGAATCTCCACAATCTACGACTGCTTTTATGATGCTGTATTGGGATATTAAATATTTATTCAAAAATATATTTAGACTAAAACTGTGACTGATAAAATGATATTTATTTGTGTTTAACTTTGACTCTAAACATCTGTTACATGTCAAATGCCTTCAGTTCCTTTTCAGAGCACAAATCAATATGTAACGATGATTATTTGAATTTTCCCAAAATGACATTAAATAAAAGTAAAACGAAACGTTCCCCAAAGTGTAAGTGTGATGAAGTACAATAACTAGTTCTTGTAGTTTGTTGTTCTCTTGCATCTTTATCCTCATTTAATATTCATAATTAGCTGTTTTTCATTCTTGACACGATGAAGATCATGAAGCACACGGACAGAAAACATTAAGTGTGTTTGTTGCAGGATGAATAAACTGTGGATCTGTATGGAGTACTGCGGCGGAGGATCTCTACAGGACATTTATCACGGTAACAGACATCATCTCAATGCTCAGCTGATTACAGTCATATAGTCATTAAACACTGAGACTATGATCCGATTCAGAGAACTCACGTTGTGTTGCAGTTTTTTCTCGATTGCTTAAACACATTTCTTGAAATTTTGCCTTTCTCGAAACTCTAAACACAAATCCAGAACTTCTCACCCAATTCACCAAACTTCCTATTTTCAGGGTCAAAATGAAGCTGTCCAAAAACAAGCCCTTAAAACCACACACACACACACACACACACACACACACACACACACACTCTCTCACTCTCTCTCTCTCTCTCTCTCTCTCTCTCTCACACACACACACACACACACACACACACACACACACTCTCTCACACACACACATACACACACACACACACTCTCACACTCTCACACTCTCACGCACACTCACACACACTCACACATTACAACATAGTCTTACACAATGGTGAGGTAAACTCAACACTACGTATACTGCTAATGAGTGATGTTGCTTGTGTTTCTCCCCTCAAACACATGATGAACACAACAGATACATTTTCACATGTTTTATTCCTTAATGTACAATACAACAACAACAAAACAATGATTCTGCCCCAGCATCCCTCACAGTCACTCCATGGACAAGGTCATGGACAACTAGAGTGGCACGAATTTCATCCGAGACTGCTTGTCTCTTTGCCCTTCCTCCTCCTCTTCCATGTCGTCGTCGTCGTCGTCCTCCTCTTCCATGTCATCCTACCAAGCTCCCTAGAAGACGAGAGGTTCCCCCTCTCCCTACTCCTCCTCTTCCATGTCATCCTACTCCCACTCCTACTCCTCCTCTTCCCTACTCCTCCTCTTCCATGTCATCCTACTCCACTCCCTACTCGTCCTCTTCCCTCCCTACTCCTCCTCTTCCATGTCATCCGACTCCACTCCTCCTACTCCTCCTCTTCCATGTCATCCTACTCCTCCTCTTCCCCTCTCCCTACTCCTCCTCTTCCCCCTCTCCTACTCCTCCTCTTCCCCCTCTCCCTACTCCTCCTCTCCCCCTCTCCCTACCCCTCCTCTTCCCCCTCTCCCTACTCCTCCTCTTCCCCCTCTCCTTACTCCTCCTCTTCACCTCTCCCTAATCCTCCTCTTCCCCCTCTCCTTACTCCTCCTCTTCACCTCTCCCTATTCCTCCTCTTCCATGTCATCCTACTCCTCCTCTCCCTACTCCTCTTCTTCCCCTCTCCCTACTCCTCCTCTTCCATGTCATCCTACTCCCACTCCCTACTCCTCCTCTTCCCCCTCTCCCTACTCCTCCTCTTCCCCCTCTCCCTACTCCTCCTCTTCCATGTCATCCTACTCCCACTCCCTACTCCTCCTCTTCCCCCTCTCCCTACTCCTCCTCTTCCCCCTCTCCCTACTCCTCCTCTTCCATGTCATCCTACTCTCACTCCCTACTCCTCCTCTTCCCCTCTCCCTACTCCTCCTCTTCCATGTCATCCTACTCCACCTCCTCCTACTCCTCCTCTTCCATGTCATCCTACTCCTCCTCTTCCCCTTCTCCCTACTCCTCCTCTCCCCTTCTCCCTACTCCTCCTCTTCACCTCTCCCTACTCCTCCTCTTCCATGTCATCCTACTCCCACTCCCTACTCTTCCTCTTCCCCTCTCCCTACTCCTCCTCTTCCCCTCTCCCTACTCCTCCTCTTCCATGTCATCCTACTCCTCCACTCCCTACTCCTCCTCTTCCCCCTCTCCCTACTCCTCCTCTTCCCCTCTCCCCCTCTCCCTACTCCTCCTCTCCCCCTCTCCCTACACCTCCTCTTCCCCTCTCCCTACTCCTCCTCTTTCCCTCTCCCTACTCCTCCTCTTCCATGTCATCCTACTCCCACTCCCTACTCCTCCTCCTCCTCCTTCTCCTCCCACTCCCTACTCCTCTTCCATGTCATCCTACTCCTCCTCTCCCTACTCTTCCTCTTCCCCTCTCCCTACTCCTCCTCTTCCATGTCATCCTACTCCCTACTCCTCCTTCTCCTCCCAGTCCCTACTCCTCTTCCATGTCATCCTACTCCTCCCACTCCCTACTCTTCCTCTTCCCCTCTCCCTACTCCTCCTCTTCCCCTCTCCCTACTCCTCCTCTTCCCCCTCTCCCTACTCCTCCTCTTCCCCCTCTCCCTACTCCTCATCTTCCATGTCGTCATCGTCGTCATCGTCCTCCTCCTCCTCCTCTTCCATGTCATCCTACTCCCACTCCCTACTCCTCCTCCTCCTTCTCCTCCCACTCCCTATTCCTCCTCTTCCATGTCATCCTACTCCTCCATTTCCCCTCTCCCTACTCCTCCTCTTCCATCTCATCCTACTCCTCCTCTCCCTACTCCTCTTCCCCTCTCCCTACTCCTCCTCTCCCTACTCCTCCTCCTCCCACTCCCTAGTCCTCTTCCATGTCATCCTACTCCTCCCACTCCCTACTCCTCCTCTTCCCCTCTCCCTACTCCTCCTCTTCCATGTCATCCTACTCCTCCTCTTCCCCTCTCCCTACTCCTCCTCTTCCATGTCATCCTACTCCTCCTCTCCCTACTCCTCCTCCCACTCCCTACTCCTCCTCCTCCTCCTCCCACTCCCTACTCCTCTTCCATGTCATCCTACTCCTCCTCTTCCCCCTCTCCCTACTCCTCCTCTTCCCCCACTCCCTACTCCTCCTCTTCCCCCTCTCCCTGCTCCTCCTCCTCCTCCCACTACCTACTCCTCCTCCTCTCCCTACACCTCCTCTTCCTCCACTCCCTACTGCTCTTCCTCCTCCTCTCCCTACCCTGCCTCCTCTCCCTACTCCTCTTCCTCCACCACCTCCTCTTCCTCCACTCCCTACTGCTCTTCCTCCTCCTCTCTCTACTCCTCCTACTCCTCCTCCTCCACCTCCTCCTCTCCCTACTCCTCCTCTTCCTCCTCCACCTCCTATTCTTCTTCTTTCTTCACCTCTTCCTCCACTCCCTACTGCTCTTCCTCCTCCTCTCTCTACTCCTCCTCATGCTCTACCTATTCCTCCTCCTCCTCCACCTCCTCTTCCTCCACTCCCTACTGCTCTTCCTCCTCCTCTCTCTACTCCTCTTCCTCCTCCTCTCCCTACTCCTTCTCCTCCTCCACCTCCTCTTCCTCCACTCCCTACTGCTCTTCCTCCTCCTCTTCCTCCTCTCCGGTGTCCTCGAACTTCACGTCTCTCTGGATCTATTGTTCAAAAACTTAATTGATTCGGGCCCTTTTATCTCTCTACTGAAGGTTGTGATTGGTGTGTGATCAATTTTGACTCTTAGTGTTTCCACCTGGGTACTTGTGTGCTAATTGTGCTCAAGCTGTGCTGCTAGTGCTTTCTAAATGATCACATCGTTTTGGCAACGAGAAATGAAGGGATTTGTATGTAGGGTTTTGCTGTTTATATTTTTGGATGTGATTTTTGAGAAATGGCATTATGGTTTTGAAATTTTAGTTTAAAAACCTGGTTATAGTTTTTAAACAATCGAGAGAACTGTATAATCCACATTTGGGTGGACATTCAAAAAACATTTTTCTCTCAGTTTCAGTGTTGCTGTAGTCTGAGTGTCTTTCTCTCTCTCTCTCTCATCAGTGACCGGTCCACTGTCAGAGCTGCAGATCGCTTACATCTGCCGAGAGATGCTGCAGGTGACACACACACACACACACACACACACACACACACACACACACACACACACAGACACAGACACACACACACACACACACACACACACACACACACAGACACAGACACACACACACACACACACACACACACACAGACACAGACACACACACACACACACACACACACTATTATTTAAAAAGAATATGCATTAAGTACCAGTTATGGATGAATATAGTCAATGATGTTGGATGCAGCAAATCTCAACAATCGCACTTTGAAACCCTCCAGCGATTTTACAGATAAACGGTAGTTCCTGTAGTTTCAGTCGTCAATCTCGTGTGCTCTCTCTCTCTCTCTCTCTCTCTCTCTCTCTCTCTCTTTCCTCTCTCTCTCTCTCTCTCTCTCTATCAGGGTCTTGATTATCTACACGGACAGAAAAAGATCCACAGAGACATCAAGGTAAAGTCTCTCTATCATGCGGGGTTGTGCTTCAGGAAATGCTTCCTGTCAGTGACCGTGATGTTTGTTTTTCAGGGTGCAAATATTCTGCTGAACGATCATGGAGAAGTGAAACTGGGTTTGTAGAACTTCTCAAAACCACCAAGACAATCTCTCCGTTCATCTGTCTCTCTCTCTTCTCATCTCTCTCTCTCTCTCTCTCTCTCTCTCTCTCTCTCTCTCTCTCTCTCTCTAGCGGACTTTGGCATCTCTGCACAGATCACAGCAACCTTTGCCCGCCGAATGTCCTTCATCGGGACGCCATATTGGTGAGATGTAATCTAACAAGAGACTTTCGCAATCCGGGACAACCAATCAGAGTGAAGCTTGTGAGTCTGAGAAAGCTCTTGCCATGCATCAGCTGGTCTGACGTTGAGC
>JAVLUX010000223.1:107500-115000 GCA_032164185.1 Moxostoma hubbsi
GTGTGTGTGTCTGTGTGTCTGTGTGTGTCTGTATCTTTGTGTCTGTATCTGTGTGTGTGTGCGTGTGTGTGTCTGTGTGTGTGTGTCTGTATCTGTTTCTGTGTGTGTGTGTGTCTGTATCGGTGTGTCTGTGGATGTGTGTGTATCTGTGTGTCTGTGGATGTGTGTGTATCTGTGTGTCTGTATCTGTGTGTCTGTATCTGTGTGTCTGTGGATGTGTCTGTATCTGTGTGTCTGTGTGTGTGTGTGTGTGTGTGTCTGTATCTGTGTGTCTGTGTGTGTGTGTGTCTGTGGATGTATCTGTGTGTCTGTATATGTGTGTCTGTATCTGTGTGTCTGTGTGTGTGTGTGTCTGTGGATGTATCTGTGTGTCTGTGGATGTGTCTGTGTGTGTGTGTCTGTATCTGTGTGTGTGTGTGTGTGTGTCTGTGTGGATGTGTCTGTATCTGTGTGTCTGTGGATGTGTCTGTATTTGTGTGTCTGTGGATGTCTGTGGATGTGTCTGTATTTGTGTGTCTGTGGATGTGTCTGCGTGTCTGTGGATGTGTCTGTATCTGTGTCTGTGGATGTGTCTGTATTTGTGTGTCTGTGGATGTGTCTGTGTGGATGTGTCTGTATCTGTGTGTCTGTGGATGTGTCTGTATTTGTGTGTCTGTGGATGTGTCTGTGTGGATGTGTCTGTATCTGTGTGTCTGTGGATGTCTGTGGATGTGTCTGTATTTGTGTGTCTGTGGATGTGTCTGTGTGTCTGTGGATGTGTCTGTATCTGTGTCTGTGGATGTCTGTGGATGTGTCTGTGTGTGTGTCTGTGGATGTGTCTGTGGATGTATCTGTGTGTGTCTGTGGATGTCTCTGTGTGTGTATGTCTGTGGATGTGTCTGTGTGTGTGTGTGTCTGTATCTGTGTGTCTGTGGATGTATCTGTGTGTCTGTATCTGTGTGTCTGTGTGTGTGTCTGTATCTGTGTGTGTGTGTCTGTGGATGTATCTGTGTGTCTGTATATGTGTGTGTGTGTGTGTGTGTGTCTGTGTGTGTGTGTGTGTGTGTGTGTCTGTGGATGTATCTGTTTGTCTGTATATGTGTGTCTGTATCTGTGTGTCTGTGGATGTGTCTGTGTGTCTGTCTGTGTGTCTGTGGATGTCTGTGGATGTGTCTGTATCTGTGTGTCTGTGGATGTGTCTGTGGATGTGTCTGTGTGTCTGTGGATGTGTCTGTGTCTGTGTCTGTATCTGTATCTGTTTGTCTGTGGATGTATCTGTGTGTCTGTATCTGTGTGTATGTGTGTGTGTGTGTGTGTGTGTGTGTCTGTATCTGTGTGTCTGTCTGTGGATGTCTCTGTGTGTGTATGTCTGTGGATGTGTCTGTGTGTGTGTGTCTGTGGATGTATCTGTGTGTCTGTGTCTGTGTCTGTATCTGTGTGTGTGTGTGTGTGTGTGTGTGTCTGTGTATGTGTGTGTGTGTGTGTGTGTGTGTGTGTGTGTGTCTGTATGTGTGCGTGTGTGTGTGTGTGTGTTTTGTTGTTGTTGTTCTACTGCAGATCCGTCATCATTCTCTAGTTTTTGCACGGATCCTCCTGCAGGACTTCAGCCTCCTGAACTGCCACCGAAGGACAGAAGACGCAGACAAGCTCCACAGGTGCCTTCTGTCATTTATTACAGTAGCCAATCAGAAACAGCAGATGTTTGTGTGTAACACACTAATATCACATGTGTGTGTGTGTGTTTGTGTGTTGTTCAGGATCCAGTGGAGTGTGTCAGTCCAGTGATCAAGAAGCCACCGGTATGGTGTTCTGACCTCACTTCCTGTTGTTGAATTCTTCCCAAGACAATGAGATAACGGTGAATAATGTGTTTCTGACAGATTGTGTTCAGGAAGGTTTTTCATGGCTGTCCGCTGAAGGTGAACTGCTCCACCCCGTGGGAACACCCCGTCAGTAAAGGTAAACACCCGGCCACACGGCTGACCTGGCGACCGCTCGTGGAAAACATCCTGATGATTCTCGTGTGTTTGTGTTCAGATCAACACCTGATCTTTGGCGCAGACGAGGGGATCTTCACACTAAACCTGAACAGCTCTGAGACCACCATGGAGCTGGTGAGAGGAAACAACCGAATGACATTTAACAAGCGCTAATTTCTCTAAAAATATCCAATTAAAATGACAATTCCCCTTCAGCTCTTTCCAGGCAAGTGTGTGTGGCTGTACACCATCGGGAACGTTTTGATGTCTGTGTCAGGTGAGATTCACTCAGTCAGAAAGATGTTTGAGATAAGAAATAGTTTATCATGAAACTGATAATGTGTGTGTGTGTGTGTGTGTGTGTGTAACAGGGAAGTCTTCTCAGCTTCACTCTCACTCTCTGAAGGAGCTGTACGAACAGACGCGCAGAGAGCACCGGATAGTTGCCTTGCCAACACACAGACTGTTGCCGCGGTAACTACCTCTTTTGTCACATATATACACAAAAACACATATGACAAATGATCTCTTAAATGGAGTTGTGAGTTTGAATCCAGGATGTGCTGAGTGACTCCAGCCGGGTCTCCTTAGCAACCAAATTGGCCCGGTTGCTAGGGAGGGTCGAGTCACATTGGGTAACTCGGCACACCCTGGATTCAAACTCACAACTCCAGGTATGATATTCAGCTTCAATACTCGCGGAGATACCCAGAACCCCACATAAAGGCATTATGAGTCATGTTTAACTACATTAGTGAGGACATGTTCAAAACAAGTGAAACCTACACACGCACACACACGCACACACTCACGCACTCGCACACGCACACACACGCACACACACTCACACACTCGCACGCACACACACGCACACACGCGCACACTCGCGCGCACACTCGCCCACACAATCTCACACACGCAAACTCTCACACACGCACACACTTGCACACTCTCACACATGCACACACTCACACACGCACACACACACACACACACACACTCACACACACTCACACACACTCACACACGCACTCACACACACTCACACACTCTCACACACTCAAACACACACACACTCACACACACTCTCACACACACTCACACACACACACACACACTCTCACACACACACACACTCGCACACACACACACTCGCACACACACACTCAAACACACACACACTCACACACACACTCACACACGCACACACTCACGCACGCACACACTCACGCGCACACACACACACACACTCAAACACACACACACACTCACACACACACACACACTCAAACACACACAGACTCACTCACACACTCACACACACACTCAAACACACACACACTCACACACACTCACACACACACAATTTAATCTCACAGTTTTCTCATTGTCTCGTAACAGGAAGTTTGCAATCAGCACAAAGATTCCAGATACAAAAGGCTGCAGAATGTGTTCAGTGGGTGAGATCACATCACAGTTTGAGTCGAATACAACAAGCACTTTACATGAATAAAGCATTTTAAAACTTCACTCTGTGTGTGTGTGTGTGTGCAGCTCAGAACACTCAGAAGGCGTGTGTGTTCCTGTGTTGTGCACTGGAGTGCAGTGTTGTTCTGTTGCAGTGGTATGAGCCCATGCAAAAGTTCATGCTCATCAAGGTGAGTGACTCTTCAACTGCCGGGAAATATTTCATTGCACTGATCAAAAAGACGATGAGGTCAATGTGGCCTCAAATGTCTCGAGTTTCGCCAAATCTCGAGAGACAAATGAGTAATGTATGTCTTGCATTAATCACGTTTCCCCTTGAAGGCCTCGTTGCCGCCAGGCGGATTTAGTGTAATGCATATCAAAGTTTAACTTTAAGTCAGACATTGTTTTTTTTTTGGGGTGGGGGGGGGTCATTAAACGGTAGAATGACCTCCTGTTAGTGTGCACATAGCCTCGTTTACTCTTGTAACCTTGTGATCTCACAGCAATTTGATTTCCCGCTGCCGAGTCCTCTGCGTGTGTTCGAGATGCTGGTGGTTCCGGACCAGGAGTATCCACAGGTGTACATCCGAGTCAGCAGAGGAACCAGCCCGACACAACCCGTCCAGCTCAGATACATCGACCTCAACTCAAACACATCCTGGTTCGCTGATACCGGACTCGGTACGGATCCACACACACACACACACACACACACACAACCAGCAGCACACATGAGATATCTGAACGTCCTAACACTGTTTTCTGTGTGTCTCAGAGAGTCGCAGTGCTGACAGAGTTCAGCTGAATCAGTTGGACAGCGACACACTGCTGGTTAGGATTGACAGTGAGTAACAGTGCTTACACGTATGTTAGGAGATTTTAAGAAATGTTCCCCCTAAGGAAGGGTTCCCCTTCTTTTCCCCAATCTGGAACACCCAATTCCCAATGCGCTCCACGTCCTCGTGGTGGCGCGGTTAGTCGCCTCAATCCGGGTGGCGGAGGACGAGTCTCAGTTGCCTCCGCGTCTGAGACCGTCAATCCGCGCATCTGATCATGTGACTCGTTGTGCATGACACCGCGGAGACTCACAGCATGTGGAGACTCATGCTACTCTCCACGATCCACACACAACTCACCACACGCCCCATTGAGAGAACCACTAATCACCACCACGAGGAGGTTACCCCATGTGACTCTACCCTCCCTAGCAACCGGGCCAATATGGTTACCCCATGTGACTCTACCCTCCCTAGCAACCAGGACAATTTGGTTACCCCATGTGACTCTACCCTCCCTAGCAACCGGCCCAATTTGGTTACCCCATGTGACTCTACCCTCCCTAGCAACCGGGCCAATTTGGTTATCCCATGTGACTCTACCCTCCCTAGCAACCGGTCAATTTGGTTACACCATGTGACTCTACCCTCCCTAGGAACCGGTCAGTTTGGTTACCCCATGTGACTCTACCCTCCCTAGCAACCGGCCCAATTTGGTTACCCCATGTGACTCTACCCTCCCTACCAACCGGCCCAATTTGGTTACCCCATGTGACTCTACCCTCCCTACCAACCGGCCCAATTTGTTTACCCAATGTGACTCTACCCTCCCTAGCAACCGGCCCAATTTGTTTACCCAATGTGACTCTACCCTCCCTAGCAACCGGTCAATTTGGTTACTCCATGTGACTCTAATGCTTTTGAGGTTTAGAGGTGGTCATAAATTAATGTACCCCAAGTGACGTAGGTAACTCGCGGAAGTTGAGAATGAAGCGTTTTTTTAAGTTCGGTTTCAATATTTGCTTTAATTACATTTGGGATGAAGTTTTGAGTTCTGAAATTCTGGACAATTTTACTCCTCGTCTCCGCTACAATGAGAGGAATTCACTCACATTTGCAATCAAATTCCGCACTATGCGGCTGATGCATATGTTGTCATGGATTGAGAGGCTCAGGACCCAAGTGCAGTGAATCAAAAAACAAACCAAAACTGCCACTAGGGGGAAAACAAACAAGAACAACCCCGTAGGAGAAAATTATAATCCAGGCTGGGGCAGAGGTAGGGGTATGACAGGAGAGACATGCGGCGACACAGAAACTATAACAAATCCGCGTGCTCTCACAAGACAACAAAACACCCGAATGGCATGAGCGCTCATCGTCAAGACAATAAGGCAATATACGCTCATGCCAACTGACAAACAAGGAGGCGGGTATCACGTAAGACAGAGAGACATGCGGCGACACCGAAACTATAACAAAGCCGCGTGCTCTCACAAGACAACAAAGCACTCGAATGGCATGAGCGCTCATCGTCAAGACAATAAGGCAATATACGCTCATGCCAACTGACAAACAAGGAGGCGGGTATCACGTAAGACAGAGAGACATGCGGCGACACCGAAACTATAACAAAGCCGCGTGCTCTCACAAGACAACAAAGCACTCGAATGGCATGAGCGCTCATCGTCAAGACAATAAGGCAATATACACTCATGCCAACTGACAAACAAGGAGGCGGGTAACACGTAAGACAGAGAGACATGCGGCGACACCGAAACTATAACAAAGCCGCGTGCTCTCACAAGACAACAAAGCACTCGAATGGCATGAGCGCTCATCGTCAAGACAATATGGCAATATACGCTCATGCCAACTGACAAACAAGGAGGCAGGTATGACGTAAGACAGAGAGACATGCGGCGATACCGAAACTATAACAAAGCCGCGTGCTCTCACAAGACAACAAATCACCCGAATGGCATGAGCGCTCATCGTCAAGACCATAATAATTTAATGATCAACTTAACCAAAAACATACAAACATAACCACGCACAGGGCAGCTGCCCATTGGGTGGATTGGGGACCGTCGTTCCAGCCCCGCCCATCTCCGCTCTAAGTTTGACTTGTTTTAAGGATGTTTTTAATGTAAAATAAGACATAAATACTCCGTAAGATATTGATTCTTTGCAGTGGACGTCTGTGGGGCAAGTGTGAAGCTTTGTGAGTAAATATGCAACTATTATAACACTTAAACATTACATTTGATTGCGTGAGATTAATGTGATAAAATCTCTAACCAACTTTATTTATATGAAATTTAATCCAACGTGTTTCTGGTTTACATGCAAGAACATTTTCCACTTGTTGTTTACGAATTGAGGGATGAGTCGACATTATCGTCTGGTGTCTGACGCCTGTGCGGTGTGCAGAGCTGGAGCCGAAAATAACCTGGAATATTCCTTCAACAGAAAGCCATTGATCTGTCACATGTTTTGTGAGGGGACCTCAAAGCGTGTGTGTGTGTGTGTGTGGAATATTCCATTCACACACTCGCACACACGCACACACACACACACACACACACATTCTGTCACTCGTGTTCTTCTGTCAGTATCAACTCAAATGCTAAAGTAAGATTGTGTTGTTGTCATGGCGCTGTGATGATGATGATGATGATGATGAGGTTTTGTGGTGAAACTGTTTTTCTGTTGGTCATCACAGACTCTGTACATACTGTCAATTTGGAGGGGTCAACAAAAAACCACAGACACCTACAGACTGACGTCAACTTTAAATTAGACATCGACACTGTGGGTAAGAAAGCGCACAACTGTGTGTCTCATCGATCTGATGAAGGAAATCTCTCCTTTCATCATCCGCAAACTGCATCTTCGTGTTTGTGTTTAGTGTATTATGACGACACGTTGATAGCGGTCTGGAGACACGGTTGGCAGAGGAGAGGTCAGGGCTTCTCGGAGATACTGCAGGAAATCACAGACCCCAAAAAAACCTTCCGCCTGGTGGGATCCGACAGGTACACACACACACACACACACACACACACACACACACAGCTTCTACATACACACAAATACACACAATGTACTAAACTGATAACATCCTGTCAACAGAACTGTTGTCTTGGAGAAACGAGCGTGCGATGACCAATCAGGACTCTGTAATCTCTACATCCTGGAGACGGCTTACTCCGCCCCCGTTTCCTGAGTGTGTGCGCTGTTATACAAAGTGTGATCCTTCCGGAAAACTCCATTCAATTTTCCTTAATTTACTG
>JAVLUX010000223.1:122500-142500 GCA_032164185.1 Moxostoma hubbsi
GTATCTGGACCCCATCAAGAAAGAGACCAGCAAGCTCTTCAACGAGGAGGTGTGTATGAGATATTAACACTGATATAAAACACTGATTTCATGAAAGAGTTTCACCGTTTTAACCCTGCATGAGTGTTTGGTGGTGAGGGAGTATCCTGGTCAGTTAAAAGGTAATTGACAAATATTTACCCATAGATACAATATGTGCACCTACTGAGCATGCACAAACAACAACTCTCAACAAATGACAGTACCTTTATATTTATATATTATTTTATTATTTTTTCTCCCAATCACTGACTCACACAAACACACACTCACTCACACACACACACTCACTAACACAAACACACACAAACACACACTCACTAACACAAACACACTCTCTCACTCACTCACACACACACACACACACTCACTCACTCACTCACTCGTACACACACACACACACGCTCACTAACACAAACACACACAAACACACACACACACTCACTCACACACACACTCACTCACACACACACTCACACACACTCGTTCACACACACACACTCACTCACTCACACACACACACACACACACACACACAGACTCACACACACACACACACACACACACACACACCCACTCACTCACTCACTCACACACACACACACACACCCACTCACTCACTCACTCACACACACTCGTTCACACACACACACACACACACTCACTCACACAAACACACACACTCTCTCACACACACACTCGTTCACTCTCTCTCTCACACATACACACACACACACAGACACACACACATACTCACACACACACACACACACTATACACACACACACACACACTCGTTCACTCTCTCACACACACACACACACATACTCACTCACACACACACACACACACACTCACTCGTTCACTCTCTCACACACGCTCACACACACTCACACACACACACACACACACACACTCATACAAACACTCACACACACACACTCATACAAACACTCACACACACTCACACACACTAACACACACACACTCTTACACATGCACACAAACTCACACACACACACACACTATACACACACACACACTTTTCACTCTCTCTCACACACACACACACACTCACTCGTTCGCTCTCTCACACACTCGCACACACACATACACACACACACACACACTCATACAAACACACACACACTCATACAAACACACAAACACACACTCTCATACAAACACACACACACACACTCTCATACAATCACACACACACACACACTCATACAAACACACACACACACTCACACACACACACTCATACAAACACTCACACACACACACACACACACACTAACACACACACACTCTTACACATGCACACACACTCACACACACTATACACACACACACACACTTTTCACTCTCTCTCTCTCTCACACACACACACACACACTCACTCGTTCGCTCTCTCACACACTCACACACACATACACACACACACACACACACACACTCATACAAACACACACACACTCATACAAACACACACACACACACTCTCATACAAACACACACACACACACACACTCTCATACAATCACACACACACAAACACACACACACACACACACACACTCATACAAACACTCACACACACTCACACACACTAACTCACACACACTCTTACACATGCACACACACTCACACACACACACACACTATACACACACACACACACACTTTTCACTCTCTCTCTCTCACACACACACACACACACTCACTCGTTCGCTCTCTCACACACTCGCACACACACATACACACACACACACACTCATACAGACACACACACACACACTCATACAAACACACACACACACACACACACACACACACACTCATACAAACACACACACTCGCAGAAGGTATATATTGATGTTGATTGTATGGATAAGAGGTAATCAGACAGTTCAGACAGTTCCGAGAGAGGAGCTGTATGTGTAAGTGCTGTATATGTTGTGCAGACCTTTATATTTCTCCTCCTGCTCTGTTCCTCAGAGGCTGATTGACAAATCGAAGGTGACGTGTCTGAAGTGGCTGCCAAAGTCCGAGAACCTGTTTCTGGCGTCCCACGCCAGCGGTCACCTCTACCTCTATAACGTGGAGCACCCGTGTGGTACCACTACACCGCAGTACTGTCTGCTGCGCCAGGGCGAGGGATTTGCCGTCTACTCCTGCAAGGCGAAGACCCCTCGTAACCCGTTACTCCGCTGGGTGGTGGGCGAGGGCGGGCTGAATGAGTTCGCCTTCTCGCCTGATGGCGTCCATGTCGCTTGCGTCGGCCAGGACGGCTGTCTCCGCGTCTTCCACTTCGATTCGATGGAGTTGCAGGGCGTGATGAAGAGTTACTTTGGCGGCCTGCTGTGTGTCTCGTGGAGCCCCGACGGGAAGTATCTTGCGACAGGTGGAGAGGACGACCTGGTCACGGTGTGGTCGTTCGCCGAGAGTCGCGTGGTAGCTCGCGGTCACGGTCACAAGTCTTGGGTCAACGTTGTGGCGTTCGATCCCTTCACTACCAACTTAGAAGATGACGAACCGATGGAGGTCAGCGGCAGTGAAGAGGATCTCCAGCAGGGGGCGCTGCACTTTGGTCGGGTACGCACCAGCAGCACGCTCTCGCGCCTCTCGCGGCACAGTTCTAAAGGCGGCGCGTCATCCGTATCGTACCGTTTCGGATCAGTCGGGCAGGACACGCAGTTCTGTTTGTGGGATCTAACAGACGACATTCTGTACCCTCGCCTACCGCTCTCCCGTGCCCTCACCAACACATTTGGCCCCACAATCCCGTCATCAGGTAGCGCAGCTTTGAACAACACCAGTGGAAGTAGCGGCGTCGAAGGTCACCATCACCCCTCCAACCCCCACCAGACGTCAACGCTGCCTCTTCCGTTGCCTCGTTCGCTATCCCGTTCCAATTCGCTCCCACACCCCGCAGTCGCCAACACTTCCAAGAGCCAGGTGGCGACAGAGAGCGGAGTAACGGGAGGCAGCAGTAGCGCCGGCGCTAGCACTCCGTTTAGCATTGGTCGCTTCGCGACGCTGTCGCTACAAGAGCGCAAATCGGACAAATCAGGGGTGGGCGGGGAAAAGGAGCACAAGCGTTATCACAGCCTTGGAAACATTAGCAAAAGCAACGATAAGATCAACGTCCCGCCACGCAGTAACCGACTGGACGGCGCTAAAGTACTGGGCACCACGTTGTGTCCGCGCATGAATGAAGTGCCGCTCCTGGAGCCGTTGGTGTGTAAGAAAATCGCTCATGAGCGTCTTACCGTGCTCGTCTTCATGAACGATTGCATCATCACGGCATGTCAAGAAGGCCTCATCTGTACTTGGGCACGACCGGGCAAAACGGTGAGTCCGTATTCAGACTAGCTGTACGAAATGTGCTGAGGAAAAATATTGCTGTTTATTTAAACAATCCCAATATCGATTCTTAAAAGTTGAGATTTCTCTGAGCAGTGATTGGGTTGTGTAAACATTGCATGGTTTTGCCAAAGAAGCCATTTGACTCTCATTAATATGCGCTCAACCGAAACACTTCTCTGAGATGCTCGCTGCCGTTCTTAAAGAGACAGTACCACTTTAGCACTTGTTCTATATGTCAGTGTAAATAATTGCAAATTATTGTACAAATTATGCTTGTAAACAATAAACTTGTAACAATATTATATATATATGCAATGTAAACTATGCAAGGCATCATATATATTGATGGAATATTAAATAAAAAAGCTTAAATGTGACAAATGATGAGAATTATTTTTTGTAATGTTTTTCATACAGTATCAAGATTGACGTTCCCAGGTATAATTAACAGCATTAAGAGAATTTCTTTCTTATGTAAGCGAAGTGCAAAATGCAAGTAGAAACTGGCGACTTTCCGGTTGGCCAGGAACTTGAATCGGGACACTCCAAGGAATGAATAAATAATTTTCTTAATCAGTCATTTTGTCTTGTTTTCAGGTAAAATATTTTAAATATCCTTTAAACAAGATAAATGTACTTGAGGAGCAAAACTGTGTAAGATATTAAGATTTGATTTCAGAGAATATATCTTCAATTTTTAATTGTTTTTCTCCCCAATGTGTAACGCTCAATTTCGCAATGCGCTCCAATTCCTCATGGTGGCGTAGTGACTCACCTCGTGGTGGCGGAGGACGAATCTCAGTTGCCTCCGCGTCTGAGACCGTAAATCCGCACTTCTGATCACGTGACTTGTTGAGTGTGTTACCGTGGAGAAGTAGCGCATGTGGAGGCTTCACGCTATTCTCCGCGGCATCCACGCACAACTCACCACACGCCCCGCCGAGAGCGAGTACCACATTATAGTGACCACGAGGAGGTTACCCCATGTGACTCTACCCTCCATAGCAACCAGCCCAATTTGGTTGCCCCATGTGACTCTACCCTCCCTAGCAACCGGGCCAATTTGGTTACCCCATGTGACTCTACCCTCCATAGCAACCGGCCCAATTTGGTTGCCCCATGTGACTCTACCCTCCCTAGCAACCGGGGCAATTTGGTTACCCCATGTGACTCTACCCTCCCTAGCAACCGGACCAATTTGGTTGCCCCATGTGACTCTACCCTCCCTAGCAACCGGGCCAATTTGGTTACCCCATGTGACTCTACCCTCCCTAGCAACCAGCCCAATTTGGTTGCCCCATGTGACTCTACCCTCCCTAGCAACCGGCCCAATTTGGTTACCCCATGTGACTCTACCCTCCATAGCGACCGGCCCAATTTGGTTGCCTCATGTGACTCTACCCTCCATAGCAACCGGCCCAATTTGGTTGCCCCATGTGACTCTACCCTCCCTAGCAACCGGCCCAATTTGGTTGCCCCATGTGACTCTACCCTCCCTAGCAACCAGCCCAATTTGGTTGCCCCATCTGACTCTACCCTCCATAGCAACCGGCCCAATTTGGTTGCCCCATGTGACTCTACCCTCCCTAGCAACCGGCCCAATTTGGTTGCCCCATGTGACTCTACCCTCCCTAGCAACCGGCCCAATTTGCTTACCCCATGTGACTCTACCCTCCCTAGCAACCGGGGCAATTTGGTTACCCCATGTGACTCTACCCTCCCTAGCAACCGGACCAATTTGGTTACCCCATGTGACTCTACCCTCCCTAGCAACCGGACCAATTTGGTTACCCCATGTGACTCTACCCTCCCTAGCAACCGGACCAATTTGGTTACCCCATGTGACTCTACCCTCCCTAGCAACCAGCCCAATTTGGTTGCCCCATCTGACTCTACCCTCCCTAGCAACCGGCCCAATTTGGTTACCCCATGTGACTCTACCCTCCATAGCAACCGGCCCAATTTGGTTGCCCCATGTGACTCTACCCTCCATAGCAACCGGCCCAATTTGGTTGCCCCATGTGACTCTACCCTCCCTAGCAACCGGCCCAATTTGGTTGCCCCATGTGACTCTACCCTCCCTAGCAACCTGCCCAATTTGGTTACCCCATGTGACCCTACTCTCCCTAGCAACCGGGCCAATTTGGTTACCCCATGTGACTCTACCCTCCCTAGCAACCTGCCCAATTTGGTTACCCCATGTGACTCTACCCTCCCTAGCAACCGGCCCAATTTGGTTGCCCCATGTGACTCTACCCTCCCTAGCAACCGGACCAATTTGGTTACCCCATGTGACTCTACCCTCCCTAGCAACCGGCCCAATTTGGTTGCCCCATGTGACTCTACCCTCCCTAGCAACCTGCCCAATTTGGTTACCCCATGTGACTCTACCCTCCCTAGCAACCGGCCCAATTTGGTTGCCCCATGTGACTCTACCCTCCCTAGCAACCGGACCAATTTGGTTACCCCATGTGACTCTACCCTCCCTAGCAACCGGCCCAATTTGGTTGCCCCATGTGACTCTACCCTCCCTAGAAACCGGACCAATTTGGTTGCTAAGGAGACCTGGCTGGAGTCACTCAGCACACCCTGGATTCAAACTCAAATTCGATTTTTTTTACACTGCAAAATGTTTTTATTTTTGTATCTGTTTTTCCGTAAATTATTAAAACATGTTAAAAGATGTTTTGCCTTGTTTTTGAAGAAATTTTCTAAAAACTTAAAACAAGAGAAACTATTTGTCAATGGGGTCAGGGAAAAAAAAAACTTGATTCAGTGGAAAACAAGTCCATTTTTTTTTACCCCGCTGGCAAATCATTTTTACTGAATTTTCTCTTAATCTTAATCTTGTTATTGTGCTTATCAAGTAATTTTTTCTTGTTTCAAGATGTTTAAATATTTTATCAGAAAATAAGACAAAAATACTTTAAATGATTACGCTTAAAATACAATAAAATATAATAAAATCAATGAAGTTGTCATAGGAACAAATAAGTTTTTAATAACTGAAAACAGTTTATGACTTGTAAAAAATATTTGTGGTCGGTAAAATCTCTTAATTCACTCACTATTGACAGGTGCAGAAACTATTTGGACCTTGCTGTCAAACGTGTTGTCTGATTTTTAAATGGTCCAATGGAAATGCGACTGATCACAACCTAAACACTGTTTTTTGCCTTGTTTCTGATTATACCAGCACCCGTCCCAACCACTGTCGGCACAGAATGGAAACTCACCGAGCGGGACCGTGGTATAGCCGGAGTGCCGTCATCATTCTGAAGAGCTGACTTCCAATTTCTGCAACCCAGAGCCAACCATTCACAGTGATGCACACAAAAGTGTCCGCCGTTTACGATTATCTAGTTTAGTTGCACATTAGCATCGTGTAGTCAACACCCGCACACCTTGAACACGCAAGAATTACGATACATAACAAAGACTTTCTCTACGTTAATCTCAGACTGCAAACAATCGAGACTTTGGTTTGCAGAATCTCCACTAGCATTGCAGCGAATTACCCTGCAAAAGCCATGGCCGTTGTATTTTCTATTTATTTATTTGACCATTGTGATTTATGTACATATTCAGACTACTCTATAAGGGCAGAGGACAGGGCTGGACTGGTAATCTGGCATACGGGCATTTTCCCGGTGGGCCAATGCACTTTGGGGCCAATCAGTGGCTGACTGTCCATCGGGAGAACTGAGCAGGCCAGTGTGTTGGCCACGAAACGGCCCGATTGGGCCGTGATAAGATAAAATGAGCCGCTGCATTATGCAGAACGGACAACAGCACGACACCGTGAAATGCAGAGAAGTACAGCGAAAACACCCCTTCCCACACAACTTTTGGATCACCCCCAAACATCTTTTGGATCACCCCCTCCCCGCTCAAGAACTTTTGGATCAACCCAAAAAAAACTTTTGGATCACCCCCCAGACAACTTTTGGATCACCCCCTCCCCGCTCAAGAACGTTTGGATCACCCCCCTCAAGAACTTTTGAATCACCCCCCATCCTGCTCAACAACTTTTCGATCACCCCAAACAACTTTTGGATCACCCCCCTCCCCGCTCAAGAACTTTTGGATCAACCCAAAAAAAACTTTTGGATCACCCCCCCAAACAACTTTTGGATCACCCCCCTCAAGAACTTTTGAATCACCCCCCTCCCCACTCAAGAACTTTTGGATCAACCCAAAAAAAACTTTTGGATCACCCCCCCAAACAACTTTTGGATCACCCCCTCCCCGCTCAAGAACTTTTGGATCACCCCCCTCAAGAACTTTTGAATCACCCCCCATCCTGCTCAACAACTTTTCGATCACCCCCAAACAACTTTTGGATCACCCCCCACCCCACTCAACAACTTTTGGATCACACCCCACCCCACTCAACAACTTTTGGATCACCCCCAAACAACTTTTGGATCACCCCCCACCCCACTCAACAACTTTTGGATCACCCCCAAACAACTTTTGGATCACCCCCCACCCCACTCAACAACTTTTGGATCACCCTGCTCAACAACTTTTGGATCACCCCCAAACAACTTTTGGACCACCCCTCTCCCCGCTCAAGAACTTTTGGATAAACCCCAAACAACTTTTGGATCACCCCCCTCAAGAACTTTTGAATCACCCCCATCCTGCTCAACAACTTTTCGATCACCCCCAAACAACTTTTGGATCACCCCCCACCCCACTCAACAACTTTTGGATCACCCCCCTCCCCGCTCAAGAACTTTTGGATCACCCCCCAAACAACTTCTGTATCACCCCCAAACAACTTTTGGATCACCCCTCTCAAGAACATTTGGATCACCCCCCATCCTGCTCAACAACTTTTGGATAAACCCCAAACAACTTTTGGATCACCCCCCTCCCCACTCAAGAACTTTTGGATCACCCCAAACAACTTTTGGATCACGCCCCTCCCCACTCAAGAACTTTTGGATCACCCCCCTCCCTACTCAAGAACTTTTGGATCACCCCCAAACAACTTTTGGATCACCCCCATCCCCACTCAAGAACTTTTGGATCACCCCCAAACAACTTTTGGATCACCCCTCTCCCCGCTCAAGAACTTTTGGATAAACCCCAAACAACTTTTGGATCACTCCCCAAACAACTTTTGGATCACCCCCCTCAAGAACTTTTGGATCACCCCCCCCAAACAACTTTTGGATCACCTCCCCAAACAACTTTTGGATCACCCCCTAAACAACTTTTGGATCACCCCCCTCAAGAACTTTTGAATCACCCCCCATCCTGCTCAACAACTTTTGGATCACCCCCCCCAAACAACTTTTGGATCACTCCCCAAACAACTTTTGGATCACTCCCCAAACAACTTTTGGATCACCCCCCTCAAGAACTTTTGAATCACCCCCCATCCTGCTCAACAACTTTTGGATCACCCCCCCCAAACAACTTTTGGATCACCCCCCAAACAACTTTTGGATCACCCCCCCTCATGAACTTTTGAATCACCCCCCATCCTGCTCAACAACTTTTCGATCACCCCCCACTCAACAACTTTTGGATCACCCCAAACAACTTTTGGATCACCCCTAAACAACTTTTGGATCACCCCCAAACAACTTTTGGATCACCCCCAAACAACTTTTGGATCACCCCCCCCCCAAACAACTTTTGGATCACCCCCCTCAAGAACTTTTGAATCACCCCCCATCCTGCTCAACAACTTTTCGATCACCCCCAAACAACTTTTGGATCACCCCCCACCCCACTCAACAGCTTTTGGATCACCCCCAAACAACTTTTGGATCACCCCCCTCCCCGCTCAACAACTTTTGGATAAACCCAAAAAAACTTTTGGATCACCCCCCTCCCCGCTCAACAACTTTTGGATCACCCCCCAAACAACTTTTGGGCCAGTTGCTATGTAAAATCCCAAGCCGATTTCTCTTCCCAGTCCAGCCCTGGCAGAGGACAATATGTATTGAAAAATGTACTCAAATAATTAATATATGAAGATCCTATTTTGTACATAGTGACATATGCATTGAATGTTTGCTGAGATTAGGGGGTTAATAATTTAATGTTATTGTGTGCTAGTGCTTTGACAGCTGTCGAAGTGAGACGTTAGTTGAGAGTGCACCGTTTGCTTTGCCGTTTGGCCAAAGAGATTCAAGCACACTTGTCAGAACACTAGAATATTGTTTGGAGTCTCATAGCATACATTTGCTACGGATATTTTTGTGTAGGTTAATGCGTTCCTGAAAAGGTTTAATAAGGTTTGACAGATTTCACATATTTACTAAGTTTTTGCCAAGCGAACAATGTCGCAGTGGAATGGAAACTGAAGTTTACCGCCATTTTCACTTGACCGTGAAATGATAGGTTTCAGCTAATGATAGGTTTCAATCTCTCTCTCTATCTCTATATATGTACACACTGTATATCATTGTATTTTGTAACAGACTTATTGAATGGACATTGTCATATAATGTCTAATTACAAATGTCGAGTGTTCTGGCAAACTTGCGGCAAACTCTTCATCATTGCCAAAGGTTTGCTGGAGGTTCACCATACCGGTAAAGAGCTGCGAACTTCTGGGAACATTTGTGGCGAATCAGAAGCTCATTTTGCACGTGAAAATAACGAGTGGGGAATATGCGGCTAGTTTGTCAGAGCACTCGATGTTTTGTAAGGGTGGCCTTTTCCTAAAACGCACTGATTTGGAATTACGACTGCTTGCAGACCAGTATCTCTAATGCTAACAAACGTTTGCTTGATCAGTTTGGCTACGTTAGCGGTCCGTGAATTGAAATGATTCTCCTAGACAGCGAATTCTGTGCATTTGCTCATATACGCCCAATTCCCAATGCGCTCGAAGTCCTCGTGGTGACATAGTGACTCGCCTCAATCCGGGTGGCGGAGGACGAATCTCAGTTGCCTCCGCGTCTGAGACCGTCAATCCGCGCATCTTATCATGTGACTTGTTGAGCGTGTTACCACGGAGACGTAGCACGTGTGGAGGCTTCACGCTATTCTCCGCGGCATCCACGCACAACTCGCCACGCCCCACCGAGAGCGAGAACCACGAGGAGGTTACCCCATGTGACTCTACCCTCCCTAGCAACCGGGCCAATTTGGTTGCTATGGAGACCTTGCTGGAGTCACTCGGCATGCCCTGGTTTCAAACTCGTAACTCCAGGCGTGGTAGCCAACGTCAATACTCGCTGAGATACACAGACCCCCCCCCGCCCCAATTGCTCGTATTGTAGACATGTGAACCTACTGAACTCCAATGTGTTTTGTGCACATACATGCGATCATTCCAAGCAGGACACAGTGAGCAATGAGTATTAGCCCGGACCGTATATCCTTAACATCTCGTTTTCATTTTTTTAAATGTCTTCTGTATTTTTAAAGTGTATATTGTTTTGCACATTTGACTAATGTTTTGTATGGCATTGTAAATTATCTTTCTTGTTAACTGGAGAAATGAACCAATCATGCCAACTGCTTACCCTCTTGTTTTCTATTTCTCTTCGCTGTTTGTTTCGGAAGAGTCCAGCGTCGAAGGGTAATTAGCCTCTTAAGGACTGTGTAAAAGCTAACCGTTGACTGCTGGAAAACTAAATAACACGTAAACAAATTGCGCTCTTTAAGGATCCACGTCTGCTACACTGAAACTGAAACTTCCTGCATTGCTGTAAGAGCGTCCTGCCTTGTGAGCGTATGGATGATGTTTGGGGACCGTTCTCCTTTAACTTTCACTGCATTGTGTTTTATTTGCCAGTTTATATGCCCGAGTCTGAACACAGTTTGTATATGGCAATCTCACATCAAATACTCATGCATTGTTTTGTTATTTGGTAGTAACTAAAGTAACATATTTAATTACTTCAAACACCAGATGCATTTATTTATTATCACTAATTTAAATATTAAACTAGCAGGTTTCTACGCTGCCCTTATTCATTATCAATAGTACGAGTTGTTCTCAGGGTGCTCTGATATAAACTGGTGAACGGGTGGTAAATTTGCATACTTTTTTTTTTATGGAAGACTTTTGTCATTAATTTACCTCCATATTTCACATAAATGTTCTATTTTGCATTTTAGGCACAAGCTTCTAGGACTGTAAACTATCGGTGTCATAAGTAGATATCATGTACAATCAGCTGTTCATTATCCCAAAATTGACCCTGATGAAGGTTGACATAGAAATATGTTTATTATGTGAGCTGAAAGAGAATGTGGAGTGATATGAGAAACTAGTCACGATTCACCAATAATGTGCAATAAAACACATCCGTTATTTTACAACGAACCGCTGAACTATAAAAGCATGGTGGCATTCATCGGGTGTTTGAGACGGCTGAATGTATGCACATAAATATGCTCATGAAGTCTGTGGTGAGTGTAAAGACGTTGGACCACGTTCTTGAAATAAAATGTCAAACTTGATTTATTTCTGGAGGAAACTTGAAGATCCACAATGAAGACAATCAGGTGAGCTTGTTCAATTACAGCATTTAAGGGTGTTTCTTCAACTTCATAAACTTCTGGAAAGTGAAGTGTGGATTAAACATTTGTACACACACACACACAGAGACAGACACAAACACACACACAACACACTCAAACACACACACAGAGAAGACACAACACACATACACACTCAAACACACTCACACACACACACACACACACATACACAAGAGACAGACACAAACACACATTACACACTCAACACACACACTCACACAGAGACAGACACAACACACACTCTCACACAAACACCCACCAGAGTCAGACCCAACAAACACACACACACACAACTCACACACAGAGACAGACACACGTTGAGTGACTCCAGTCGGGTCTCCTTAGCAACCAACATTGTTCCGGTTGCTAGGGGAGGGTAGAGTCACATGGGGTAACCAAATTGTCCCGGTTGCTAGGGAGGGGTGAGAGTCACATGAGGTAACCAAATAGGCCCGGTTGCTAGGGAGGGTAGAGTCACATGGGGTAACCAAATTGGCCCGGTTGCTAGGGAGGGTAGAGTCACATGGGGGTAACCAAATTGGGCCGGTGCTAGGGAGGGTAGAGTCACATGGGGTAACCAAATTGGGCCAGTTGCTAGGGAGGGTTAGAGTCACATGGGGTAACCAAATTGGCCCGGTTGCTAGGGAGGGTAGAGTCACATGGGGTAACCAAATTGGCCTGGTTGCTAGGGAGGGTAGAGTCACATTGGGGTAACCTCCTCGTGGTCACTATAATGTGGTTCTCGCTCTCGGTGGGGCGTGTGGTGAGTTGTGTGTGGATGCCACCGAGAATAGCGTGAAGCCTCCACACGTGCTTCGTCTCCATGGTAACACGCTCAACAAGTCACGTGATAAGATGCGCGGATTGACGGTCTCAGACGCGGACACAACTGAGATTCGTCCTCCACCACCCGGATTGAGGCGAGTCACTACACCACCACGAGGACTTGGAGAGCATTGGGAATTGGGCGTTCCAAAAATGGGAAGAAAAAAAAATACAAATTTTTTAAAAAAATGTGTGTTCCAGCGAGACACTTCCAGTGGAAGTCAATGGGGTATTTTTGGAAGGGTTTAAAGGCAGAAATGTGAAGATTATAATTTTAAAAATGTATTACATTTAATTGACTAAACATGAAATAAAACTTATGTATTATCTGAGTTGTAAAGTTGTTTAAATCATCACTTTTAGTTGTTTTAGTGTTTACGGCGTTACGTCGTCATGGCAACGAAGTAGCATAATTGTGTATATCTTTCCACAGATGTGGTTATTGAGTGATTTAATGACAGTAAAATCATGTTAACACACATATTGTTTATGTGTCTATACTTTTAAAACAGTATTTTAATGTTTTAATGTGTTAATCAACATTATAACACACATGCTGCTGATTCAACCCGGAATATTCCTTTAAATGTACATTATAGCTTAAATGAAGTGTAACATGTCACATTGCTTGAGGTGTGTCGTGTAATCACAGAAGAAAGTTAAAACTATTACAGTATATGATTAAAGAAAGACGGTGTTTGTGTTTATCGTACTGAAAGACTTCCTGCCGCAGTGCATGATGGGATACTAAAACAGTCTTTCACTCTCTTCATACAGACGGCAGAAACCCGCAGCTGCGGAATAAAAACCACTTAAGGTGAGACTACACCGCACACACACACTTCACACGGCCAGGTTAACGGTAACGAGAACCGAGCACAGTAATACCGGTTATAAACCGTATCAGTATGTCGCACGCAATCATTTCTAAACGTTTCGCGTCTTCGATCAGTTCAACTCATTTCACACTTCCGCTCTCAGTGATTGTCAGATATACTTGTTAAAAGTGTACATTAGCGAACTATGTCGTCATATTTAACGTGCTGTTTTAACATCGCTGTAAACCGCGCGCTTTGTGCCTCACTCGATAAACTGCCGTTTGGTTTCTTCTCTCAAATTTCAAAGGATCCATTGCGTCATCTCGCCAGGGGGCGGGGTCTGAGCTGCACACTGAACGGTGATTGGCGCAGAAAGACTAGTTCCGCCCTCGTCGTCTGATTGATTGATAGGTGTCACTTTGACCAGGGAAAAGCCGTTATCGTTAATCTAAACGAGAAATCCCACATTTCATGATTGATTATTGATTTAGCCACTTACTAAAAATTCGTTTAAATGAAAACAAATCAAAAAGCCAAGTAATACCTCCAGCAAACACTCAGCCTTAAACCAGGAATAAACATACAACTGTTACAGTTTTTCAAATGCATGCATATGTCCCGTTTTATTTATACTTTATTATTATTATTATTATTTTACGTTGTGTTATTGTTAATGTTAACCCCTCGATATTTATTCATTTTTGTACATTTTTATCTTCATGCTAGTGCAAAAATAATTGCTTATAAAAGCACCGGTTGTATCTATGGTAAAGGAAACAAGTGCACTTATAAGTCGAAATCATTCATTCGGGGTTGTGTTGTGTGTCTGAGCATCTTAAAGGGGCCGTTCAACAGATTTGAACATAAAACTAGCTTTATGTTTGATTATTAGTCATTCACTGCAAATATAATGTAAGTGTTTATCATATGCATTAATGAGTGTATGTGTGTGTGTTTTGGTGATAGCGTGTCAGTATGGCCCGTACTAAGCAGACCGCCCGTAAATCCACTGGAGGAAAAGCCCCGCGTAAGCAGCTGGCGACTAAAGCCGCTCGTAAGAGTGCGCCCTCCACCGGAGGAGTCAAGAAGCCCCATCGCTACAGGTGATGATGTCATTACATCACATGTTCCCTGAGTTGTCATCACGAGGTGCTAATGTGTTGTGTTGATTTCCTGTAGGCCCGGTACTGTGGCCCTGCGTGAGATCCGTCGGTACCAGAAGTCCACTGAGCTGTTGATCCGAAAGCTTCCGTTCCAGCGTCTGGTGCGCGAGATCGCGCAGGACTTTAAAACCGACCTGCGCTTCCAGAGCGCCGCCATTGGAGCCCTTCAGGTCAGTTAGTCAAAACTAAACGTGTTGGGGGGGGGGGGGGGGGGTCTGTGTATCTCAGCGAGTGATGACGCTGACCAGCACACCTGGAGTCACGAGTTTGAATCTCAGGGTGTGCTGAGTGACTCCAGTCAGGTCTCCTTAGCAACCAAATTGGCCCGGTTGCTAGGGAAGGTAGAGTCACATGGGGTAACCAAATTGGCCCGGTTGCTAGGGAGGGTAGAGTAACATGAGGTAACCAAATTGTCCCGGTTGCTAGGGAGGGTAGAGTCACATGGGGTAACCAAATTGTCCCGGTTGCTAGGGAGGGTAGAGTCACATGGGGTAACCAAATTGGGCCGGTTGCTAGGGAGAGTAGAGTCACATGGGGTAACCAAATTGTCCCGGTTGCTAGGGAGAGTAGAGTCACATGGGGTAACCTCCTCGTGGTCCCTATAATGTGGTTCTCGCTCTCGGTGGGGCGTGTGGTGAGTTGTGCGTGGATGCTGCGGAGAATAGCGTGAAGCCTAACACGCGCTATGTCTCCACGGTAACGCGCTCAACAAGTCACGTGATAAGATGCGTGGATTGGCCGGTCTCAGACGCGGAGGCAACTGAGATTCGTCCTCCGCCACCCAGATTGAGGCGAGTCACTACACCACCACGAGGACTCGGAGCGCATTGGGAATTGGGCGTTCCAAAGTGGGAAACTTGTACTGCTCAAACTCGTGACGGACAACAAAGAACTCGCTAATATCGAACTGAACTAGTCGCTAATGTAAATAGACAATAACCCTCTCTCTCTCTCTCTCTCTCTCTCTCTCTCTCTCTCTGTGTGTGTGTGTGTGTGTGTGTGTGTGTGTGTTTACAGGAGGCCAGTGAGGCGTATCTGGTGGGTCTGTTTGAAGACACGAACCTGTGCGCCATCCACGCCAAACGTGTCACCATCATGCCCAAAGACATCCAGCTGGCACGCCGCATCCGCGGAGAACGCGCTTAATCTTCTGTCCTCTTTTAACCTCTCCATCTGTCTTCACCTTACCTTCAGCTTTATTTTTGTACTCGAGTGTCAGTTATTGTGATCGATGTTTCTGTGTATGTGTGGTACTCTCAGGCAGCTCTCTTGCTAACTGGAACTGAACTAAAATGGACTGAAGGCGCCGAATCCACATTTAGCGTCTGAAAGAATTTGGTTGTGCTAAATCTGAAGAAAGATTAAAAAGTGGAGGACTTGTTTGTTTTTTGGACCATTATTTTAGGTGCTAACATCCTCGTCCTTCTACTATTCCTCTCTGGAAACACTGTTTTGTAGCTGTATTATTCATGTTTGTCTTTAACGTATTCGCAGATTGGCAAGTGTGTATACCATATCACAGATGGATTCTGGGATTGGGTGCTAAATATCCTCTACGTGGCGATTGGAGGGGTTTGATGAGCTGATGTACCAGCAGATGAAAGTCTGTACGTGTTTTATGCCATTTGATACATTCATGAGTGCTTTAGTGAGATGTTTAGTAGACACACACTCAGGTTTTTCTACACCCTTTCGTAGTTTTTATCACAAAGTTATAATGTTTTGTTTTTTTACATGTGTGTAAAGTCTGAGAAGCAAATCTTTTACTACACAAATAAGGAAATGGACAATAAATTGGTGTTGAACTCTTACCGAGTCGTCTCTTTTATTGGGATATTTCTCCACCGATGTCTTAATCGGTTGATCAAATGTTTAGACGTTTAAAATGGTTTCAGACGCTCATGTGGTGTCAGTTGTTGGGATGAACTTTGAAATGGCTGCAAGAGTCGTAACTGTTTAAATTGACTGTTTGGGGTGAATTCTGGTTTTATTGACAAAGTGGCCGAGAACTGTCAGTATATTGTCAAGTTGCCTCAGTGTTCCTGTATCGGTGTCAGAAATCATTATAGGGGAATTTTTGCCACCTGTATTTTATTTTCAGGAGCTTTTTTTAGCTTTTTATTATTTTTTCTAACCATTTAAAAATAAATGTCAATTGTTCATAAAATGTCAAAAACATCAGTTCATTTGTACAAATTCTCAAGATTAAGAATTTATCAATAACAACTCGTATTTTATGGCGTAATGTGAATCACTCAGACTATAATAGTATATTAAGTTAACTATATTAGATGTTACCAAAAATAATAAAAAAAATGCCCTGTATTTTGAATATTATGGGTATTTTTGCCCTGAGCCCCCTTAATGTCTGACGCTGTCCCGTACAATCCAGCCAAATGTTTCACTAAACTCACAAAGTGTCCCAAGAGACCGTCAATCCACGCATCTTATCACGTGACTTGTTGAGTGTTACCGTGGAAACGTAGCGTGTGTGGAGGCTTCACGCTATTCTCCACGGCATCCACACACAACTCACCACACGCCCCACCGAGAGCGAGAACCACATTATAGTGACCACGAGGAGGTTACCCCATGTGACTCTACACTCCCTAGCAACCGGGCCAATTTGGTTACCCCATGTGACTCTACCCTCCCTAGCAACCGGGCCAATTTGGTTACCCCATGTGACTCTACCCTCCCTAGCAACTGGGCCAATTTGGTTACCCCATGTGACTCTACCCTCCCTAGCAACCGGGCCAATTTGGTTGCTAAGGAGACCTGACTGGAGTCACTCAGCACACTCTGGATTGAAACTCGCGACTCCAGGTGTGCTGGTCAGCGTCAATACTCGCTGAGATACACAAACCCCGAAAAAGTGTTTTAATCCTGCCGCTACATTATCTGACTGTAAGCGCATTCAAGCTGGTATTTAAATGTGATAAATGTTTTTCATGGGTTATTGTGACAGATGGACAGTGATAAATGGCTAAAAATTTGATTATCTGAGCTGTTTAATGTGTATTTTAACCTAACAGTGAGTGGAAGTGACGCCCCCTTTTGAAGCTGGCCCAACCCCTTTCTGGAACAACCACTCCCCCTTCTGGAGTTACCCCGCCTTCTTTTGTAGATCTCCAGCCTGCAGCTGTATCTCTTGGGTTAATGTGGCGTAGTGACCATGAGGAGGTTACCCCATGTGACTCTACCCTCCATAGCAACCAGCCCAATTTGGTTGCTAAGGAGACCTGACTGGAGTCACTCAGCACGTCCTGGATTCAAACTCGCCACTCCAGGTGTGATAGTCAGCGGCAATACTCGCTGAGATACACAGAACCCCTCCAATAAAAATATTCTTGTTATTTCACAGAAAACTGCAAATGATGCAAGGAAAGGAGACGAGGATGTACAGTTTTATAAAAGAGAAGAACCCATAGATGAGACAGTTGCTGCACAGTGATTGAATTCTCAACAAAATTGCCTTTCATTACTTTTAAAAAAAAATAAACAAAACCATCATTTTTTTATTTTTTTTTTAGGAAATGCCATATACACATTATTATTTTTTTATACATGCAATAATCATTCCATTTAATTATCGAATGTAAAAATATGTTTTTGGAGAAGTTCAAATAATCAATTTACAATCCTCTTGGCCTGTATATATCTGAGGGGGCACGTGCCCCCTTACTTTGAGTGGGCATGATGCCTCTGGCAGACTGACTTCATGTATTGTATAACTGACTTAAGGAAACTTATCAAATGAGCATCAGTTATAATAATAAAAAAGATGCCTTTAAATGGTAAATTGGCTGTGACAGTGCCGTACAAAATGTGTAAAGACTGCTGTACTGTTAATATGTATTTTTTAGTGGTGAATGTGTCTGAAAATATACTTTAGAAGCACATGATCGCATGTTGTGCGATGAGCATCCGTGAGTAGAGCAGCGGTGCATTGTGGGAGCCGCTGATTGGTGCATTTCCGCTGCCATTGTGCGCGAGAACGGTAAACAACACTGAAGCTGAGCTCTAAATATTATTATAAATCATCACTTGATCAAAGGTAAGACTGTCCACGCCGTGTCTATATACGTGTGTGTGTGATTTAAAACTGATTCGGTTAAAAACACGTTTTTTCTGTGTTAATTCGTTATAATATAAGCGGGTTTGCGTTAATGTGAGTAAAATACTGAAGCCTGCCAGACGCACGAGCCGCAAAATCCGTCAGAAATATAGCAATTGTTCACAAACGCCGAAAATCCACATAAACTCCTCCATTCCCGCATTAAACACACTATAATGCATCCTTGGAGTCTCGTCTTTCCCGTCCGACTGTAACCGTCAGGATCAATGGAGAGATTGATCGTGAAATTGTCGAAGTTTAATCGTTAGTTCGTGTCTCTTTTCCTCGCTCGGTTTTAGGCGCTTATCAAACAAGCGCCATGATGTGCACAGAAGGAGGGCGGGGCTAGCACGGGCCGCCTGCTTTATTTACTGTGCTGTGATTGGACATAATATGAATTCTAGTAATATGAGGCGGGCCTTTGAGATATGATTGACAGGATGTGCTCAGGGTTGTTTCAAGCGCCGTGTTGCGTGTCTGAGCATCTTAAAGGGGCTGTTCAACAGATTTGAACATAAAACTAGCTTTATGTTTGATTATTAGTCATTCACTGCAAATATAATGTAAGTGTTTATCATATGCATTAATGAGTGTATGTGTGTGTGTTTGGGTGATAGCGTGTCAGTATGGCCCGTACTAAGCAGACCGCCCGTAAATCCACTGGAGGAAAAGCCCCGCGTAAGCAGCTGGCGACTAAAGCCGCTCGTAAGAGTGCGCCCTCCACCGGAGGAGTCAAGAAGCCCCATCGCTACAGGTGATGATGTCATTACATCACATGTTCCCTGAGTTGTCATCACGAGGTGCTAATGTGTTGTGTTGATTTCCTGTAGGCCCGGTACTGTGGCCCTGCGTGAGATCCGTCGGTACCAGAAGTCCACTGAGCTGTTGATCCGAAAGCTTCCGTTCCAGCGTCTGGTGCGCGAGATCGCGCAGGACTTTAAAACCGACCTGCGCTTCCAGAGCGCCGCCATTGGAGCCCTTCAGGTCAGTTAGTCAAAACTAAACGTGTTGGGGGGGGGGGGGTCTGTGTATCTCAGCGAGTGATGACGCTGACCAGCACACCTGGAGTCACGAGTTTGAATCTCAGGGTGTGCTGAGTGACTCCAGTCAGGTCTCCTTAGCAACCAAATTGGCCCGGTTGCT